>JAADYJ010000157.1:0-34194 GCA_023338205.1 Halophytophthora polymorphica | reverse complement strand
GTGCTGATCTCCCTGCTCCACAATTGCTCACCCTGGAGATTGCACTGAAGGAGCTCATTCGCCAGGGTTACGCAGACGAACGTCTTACCGTCCGAGGCGAACGAAATGGACGAAATGTCCCCTCCACGCGCTGGACTCACGCAAACCTTGCTATGGAATGCCGCGGCATCCAGGTCGAAGAGGTAGATGTGGCCGTTGCGGGTCCCCGCTGCGCCATAGTGACCGTCGCGACTCACGTCCAAGCACAACACGGAGTCCTCGCACTCGAGAAACGTTCGGATGGGCGAGTCCACGATAAAGCTCGACGTGTAACTCCACAACTTGATGGTCGAATCCCATGAACTCGTGAAGAAGCGATCCCGGAGCACACGGATGGCGGAGATCCCGTCCGAGTGCGCGAACAGTTTGTCCACTTCTTCCCCCGAGGTCGCCGAGTACATGTACACGCGGTTATCCCAGCAGCCGACGAAGACCGTCTGTTCGTCTGGAGACACGTCGCAGCACGATAGCGGGAACTGGCCCGAGAGTTCACGGAGCTGCGAGCCGTCTTCAGTCGAGGACAACTTGAGGGAGCTGTCCTTGCAGGTCGTGAATAATATGGTCTCATCCTGGGAGAGAACGGCGCTCGTGATCTCGCCTGCGTGGAGCTGGAACGACGAGGTCTGTTTCCAACTCCACGAAGGCGACAAACTGTACTTCTTCCGCAGCTTGGACCGCCATTTCCAGTTTTGCACCGGCTTGCTCGAGTTTGAATAGCCCCAGAACTGCGAGGAGAGTCCCTCAAGTGCACCAGGCACGCGTCGCCACGGGGCTTGGAGACACAGCAGGCTGTACCCCTGCCGTTTTTGTCGGCGCGCCCCTGAATTGCCGTCGTTGTCGTCCTCGGACTCGCCATAGGATTCGTCGTCACCAAAATGGCTCAATTCAACAACCTTCCGTCTCCGGAGCCGCAATTCCGAGATACTGTCACGTGGATAAGACACACGGCGTACGGCAGGCATGCTCACACGTGGCGAAGGTAGCAGATCGGGCGTAGCCACTTGAATCTTCCAGTCATTGACGCTTCGAGACGGGTGCGGCGTGGAGAAGAGCAGTTTGGGCGTCTGCCCGAACTCTTGGATCTGCGACTCCAGGGAGCACTTCTGCACCGGGTCGTCGATGATTCCCAAGTCCACCGAGCCTTCGTACGATAAATAATAGAATACTACAACGCATGCGCACATACAATGAGTCGGGGGGATCAAGCAAAGGTGTAAGGCCGCCTCCCGTGTGCAGGAAGTACAGCCAGGCCGCACGTACAATTGTCGGCTTTGACGGCCTCTTCGCCTTGCTGTTTGTAGCCAAAGATAAGGTCGATCCAGTGGTGCAGCCGCTCCGAGACGTAGTCGCTTTCAAGTGCTTCTCGGTTCTTGCGCACAAACTCGGCCGGGTCGTCGTGGGCCCATGGGGGAAGTTGCACGTCATCCACGCGGTCGAACGTCTGTGTGGCCCCCAGGTCCAGGTGCTTGGTGTTTCGCAGCCACTCCTCGGCGGGGAAACTGCAGTCAAAGAACTCTGGAATGAGCTCCTTCACGTCCGTGTGGTTGGAGATGCAACCATCCCAGGTGACCTTGACACTGCGGAAGAGTCGGTCGGGCGAATCGAACTTGCCATTTTGTAGACACAGCATGTACTGCGGGGCCATGCGCACGAGGAAGTACAGCACGTAGCCTGGAGTCGAGTAGTGCGTTCCGTAGAGGAAAGGCGGTGGCATGCCCTCGGCCTCGTCGCCTCGGGGCATCATGTCGTAGCGCGTCTTGAAATACTCGAGTCGCTCAGCGTTGAGCGCACCGATGGGACGTGACAGGTCTCGGAAGATCTTCGGGTCGCTCAAATCCAGTTCTGCGCTCGTGTAGTCGCTCAAGACCCACGGGAAGACGGGGTATTGCGTCAAATCGTTGCGTGTGCGGCCCGAGGCGTTGTTGAGGAAGAGCAGATAGTCGAAATTAGAGATCTCGCGTCGCTGCCACTTGCGCATCATGTGGCGTAGATCCGTGCGCTGGCAGCGTCGCAGCTCTGGCTGCGCCACAAGAAGCGCATAGATGGCATCCCTCTCTGTATGCGACGGGAGCGAGAAGAAGAAGCTCTCGCCTCCACGCAGCGAGACCTCCAGCCCCGTTTGCTGCAGCAGGTAGCGGCGTTTGTAGAGCTGCTCCACGTGCGTGTACTCCCAATTGAGCACCGGATCCAGCACACTATTGAGCGCGGCTGGCTGGAAGTAGAGCCGCGAGTCTGTGAGCATGAGGCGGCCGGGGTATTTGAGCAAAGGCTCGATGCGGTCCACGGCTTGGCCCGCGTCTAAGAGCGGTTTCTCACGGAAATCCACCAGCAGACTCGGGTCAAAGGCTTCTGCCAGCCGTGGGGCCAGCACGGGCGCAAGTAGCCGTTCCTCGTACACTTTGGTGAGCATGCGGCGCGGCAGGTTGGCCACCTCGAAGATCACGTGGAGGCTGCCCAAGAAGGTCTCCAGCGGCGAGTACAGCAGCGTGAAGATGAACTTGGAAGGCGCGTCACCGTCCATGCGACTACAACTGCCGTATTGTGCCTTGTTGACACTACCGCAGGTCTCCTTGTAGACGTATGGGTGGTCGATGCCGCGCTCCCGCATCTCCACCAGCAATTTGCTCTGGAAGGTGAGGTACGTCACGGGCGGATCTCCGCTTCCAGCGCCCGTTATGCACCCGTTTTTGCTGTCCCAGACGTCGGACGTGGCGGTAAAGCACTCTGCCATGGGCTCCACTGGCATGGCGCGGAAGGGGAAGCGCAGGATCGGCAGCAACAGGTCCTGCGGCACGAAGAACAGCCCGCGCGTGCACACCTTGAGTCTGCCCGGGACCTTGCGATGCGTGCCGGCCCACGGCTCCAGGTACCGACACGCGCTGTAGTCCTGTCCGCACCACAAGCAGAAAGCCGTCCACACTGAGTCTTTGATCGTCTACAGCCCATGCAGAGCGGCGCCGGCCAACGAACATCCAGGAAGAGCTCTCCGTCCTCGAGCAGCAGCAAGCTGAAGCGCGTCGTCTGCGCGTTCTTGGTACTTGGGCGGCGTCTGTGCATGGCTCGCGGCCGCTGCTAGCGTCAACGTCAGCGCCAGCCGCAGCCGCAGCAGTAGCGCACACGGCTTCTCTGTCCGCAGCCCGCGCTCGGCTTCCTGCGCATACGCGACGAACTTCCCGCCGGCTAGTGGCCCGCCCGACCATCTCATGTGGATGGCCCCGCCTCTGAACCGTTTTCTCCAAAGTACCGCACGCCCCCTCAAATTTTATACAGAACTGAGTTACGAACTCCATGGCATCACTAAGGACGTGTAATGCGGCGGTTTGTGCATGGTGGCTTGAGGGCATGCGTACATTTAGCTTCGAGATAGATAGGCTGGCTAAAAGCGCTAGCATGAAGCGCTAGCATGCCGCGCTACAGCTGTGTCTCCGCTCGCCGGAGAGGTCGTTCAGGTCGAAGACCTTGACGTGCTCCTCCGTCTCGTCTTCTTCCTTGGCCTCCACGATCTGGCCCAAGCGGGCACAGGCTGCCGCAGCGGAGGGCGCCGAGGGTGCGACAACTTCGTTCGTCGTCATGGGGGCCGAGGCCGAGCGCGAGCGCAGCGGCGGCGTGTTCGTGTACGAGCTGCAGTCTCCCTCGCCCACGTACGTGAGGCGCGTGAGCGAATGCACCCAGTTGCGCTTGGAGCTTTTGTCGTCGGCCGTCAGCACCACGCGCTCACCGTTCGCCTTGATCACGTAGAACATGCGGCCCAGCTCGGCCGGGAAGCTCGCGCCGAACAGCGCCACCTTCTTCTGCGACGACAGCGACTGGCAGTCCTGTACTCGCAGGACGATGAACTGCGCCTTGAGCCCCGTGTTCTTGGCCGCGTGCGACGGCGACGCGTACATGTACATTCGATGGCCGCGCAGGAGGCAGTAGTACCGCCGCGTCTGGAAAAATGGCGTGTTGGCCGGCATGGTCAGGAACCCCTGCTCCAGGATGGTGTCCTTGGGTTGGCCGGCGAAGCGCGACTCGCGGTGCAGCAGCTCCTTGGCCACCTCCACCATCTCGCCCAGCTCCTCGGCCGAGTAGTGGCAGCTCGCCTTCTCCTCGGGCGTGGGCTCCGGCCGCTCGAACTCCTGGCCCAGCTCCTCGTCGCACGCCGGGAAGCGCACGCGTCGCTCCTTCTCGCCGGCAGCGTCTTGCTTGAGCCCCATGGCTTCAATGTACGCGCTCCACTTGAGCGACAGCGCCGACGGCGTCTTCTTGAGACTGGGTGCCAGAGGCGACACGCTCTCCTGCTCGCGCTGGTGGCGGCCGCAGTTGGCCGCCACCGGCAGTCGACTCAACGCCTCGCCGGCCGCCTGCAGCTTCTCGCTGATGGGCAGATCGGCCGTCACCGCCACGGCCTCGCGACGCGGAGGATGGCTCTTTTCCAGCCAGCGCTTGAACTGCGAGCGCCGCGACTGTCGCTGGTTCTCGCACTCCATGCGTCGGGCCTCTCGAACGAGCCGCATACTCACTCGCCTTTCGTCTGCTTGGAATGCTGTGGACTGTTTGGTTGCTACCGTTGCTGTGTCTGGAGCAAACTCGCGAATGGGACCGTTGTCGAAATCCAGAGACGGGTGAGATCTACCGTAAAGTAACGCGGTGCTTGAAGAACGGCGGGCAGCTGCGCATTCCAAACGCGGCGTTTGCCGTCAATGGCGCCACAGACGCCGGTTTAAAGGATGCCCGTTGACGATAACCGGGGACTCGCAGCGACGCAAGCACGCTCTTGGGGGTCATTCAAAGCAGGTCAGCGAGACGGTGTCGTGCTTGGCGCCGTCCCCGAAGCAGCACGAAGTGCCATGCCGGTGTAGTGGTTCGGAGAGCAGTTTTCACTCTGTGCTGGCGGTGGCTGGATCCTCTGCGCCTATACTTTCCAACTTGACAGGGTTTGCAACCATGGTCCGGGGCATTCCATCAAACAGAGCCACACGCAGCTATCTCGACAAACTCTATCGTGACGATCAATGAGTCTCCAGCCTCAGCTTTGGAATGCGTTGCACGGAGTGCTAGCAAGTCAGTGGAACCAACCTCGCGCCGGAGAGGGCCTTCCTCACGAAGAAGCCAGTCAACCTTGGTCTCTTTCCAAGCGCCGGAACAAGTTGAACCCGTTCGAACTGGCGTTGATAGGCGGCGTACCTAGGTTGCAGGAATTGTGGCTAAGACACGCATAAGACAACTTTCTGGACGGTGATTGGCTGGAGGGCGTTTCTTGGGATTTCTGCTTCAACTCGCAGCAAATGCCAAATGCAGGTGGGAGAATTCTGGTCTGTCGGGAGGCCAAACTTAGCCCCAAGTGCTTACTTGGCAAGCACTAATACATGCAGTAAACTCCGCGTTCTCTCCCCCAGCCTGGAATCGCCCGACAACCGGAAATGAACCTTGCCTCCCCACCTTGTTCTGACACTCGCGTATCTTTCCGGCCGCATTTGTCTTTGTCGCCCGATCGTGCAGGAGCGGGACGCCATTGGCCGCCCATCTCATCGCCATTCAGCACCACACGTGCCGCTTGGGGAAAATGTGTCACGGAGCCCGGGTATTAGCCACATTCGTCGCGGAGCACAAGTCCAGCAGGAAGGCGGCACCAAGCAGCGCAGCCAACGGCCGGCACTAGGAATCAAGTCGCGCGCTGCAGGCGTCCCGCCTTGAAGCTTGACAAGGGTGAAACCATCGGAGAACTGCCGCCAGCGAGCGATTCGCGAGAACGCCCTCGTGCGTTGCGGGTACGGTCTTATTTGGACTCGAGGCGAAGGTTTCGGCGCCACGTGGGCCGCAGACTCTCTTCTCAAGGAGCGCTTGCAACTGCGGACTCCAGTCTGGAGTGAACCAGCGCCGAAACGCGAGGACAGGCTAGCGATCGCGCGGAATAGTGCGATCGTGCACTGACCACTGCGCTCTGGAGTGGCGGTCCGAAGGCACGACAGCTTCTCCGTCTCACGCTAACCGACTTAGGCACGGCTCAGAGAGTGTAGCGCTATTTGTGCGCCAAACACTCCGATCCCGCAACATTGAACGCACTGTCGAACCTATAGCTAAGCCCAGGACAGCCACCGCCGGTTTGTCGTCCTAGGTCTCAATCTCGCTGCAGAAGCCGGCACGACGCTGGCGGCGGACTCCTAACTCCTAAGCAAGGAGGTTGATTGGCCATGGCAACGACGCTTGATGATCTCCTGCCTCTAGTAAACTTACCTGAGACACATCATCTGTAGAAGAAGCCGCGATTCCTACCTTGTCGTAAACCTATTCAAATCCCTGGTAACTTTGCGAAGACTTTGGGTCCCGCGCCACTTTTCATTCGAATCCGAGTTGATGGCATGGCGACGTCGGAGAATGCGCCGGAGAGTGACGGCGACGACGGTGCCCCGGGCCCCGTGGTCATCAGCCATGTGAACTCAGGCGTGGAGTTGATCGAGGACCTCGTGTGTGACCCCGCCATGTCGCTCCCATTTCTGTAAACACAGTGCGGCCAGCGCAAATCGAGCGCTAATCCACTGCAAATTGCCGTAGGTCGAGGACGACGAACGCGACGAACGCGTGGAGCAGATCAACCTCCACGGCAACGCCATCCAAAGCATGGAAGGCCTCGAGGCCTTCACTAGGTGTGTGGTCGCAGTTGCTACACGTGAACGAAGCTACTGATACCGGCACTGCTGCAGCGAGGAGAGAAGCTCACGCCGACGTTTCGCTGCAATATGCCAGGCTCGTGGAGCTCTGTCTGTCCAGCAACTGCATCGAGGTTTGGCTGCTGCGATTGAAGGTAGTGGCGTAGCACTGTATTACGTGCTTGGGGGCTTATGTGGGTGCGTCTGTGTGCGGGTTTTGTGGCGATTTGATGCAGGAAATCGACTTTCACGCGCTGCAGCCGCTTGTGCATTTGCGAATCCTGGATCTCACAGCCAACAGGTCTGCGGTAGACGTAGTTCTCCCTTGCTTGTATGACTTGTATGGCTGTTGGTTCACGTGCTAGTCCTCTGCTCGCACTACTCGCTTCTGTATCCATTCGTCGCACAGCATTTCATCAACGCTCGGGTTCCCGCAGCTGCCGCGACTCGAGGAATTGTCCATAGCACACAACAGGTACGCGACTCAAGCTATCAGGAGTTGCTGACCTGGCCAAGGAATTCAGTTGACGTAGCTATCACATACGCATCACACTCACTCATCGCTTTCACTCGCTTACAGCCTCGACCGCCTTGAGGGCCTGACGAGACCCGTGAAGTTCCCCAAGCTCCGGTACCTGGACCTTCGAGGCAATGACATCGCAGCGCTGGGGGATATGGCCTCGCTGCAGCGGCTGAAGGTGATTAATCTTGGCATCACCAGTTTGGCACCTTTTGGGACTCCGCCACGGAGATTTACGATATTGTGTTGTTCAATTACTCGGTTCATTGCCTAGCGGTTGATCCACCTGCGGCTCCAAGCCGCGGATGGTTCTCAGGCCAATCCGGTCTGCGAAGTCGATAACTATCAGTATGGCATCACCCAGGTAAACCGCATAGTACGAGAATGTGGGCAATGCCGACTTCCCTTGTATAGCATGGCTGGTTGGTTCTTGAGATTTGGCAGTTATTGCTCACTCGCGTTTGTCCGATGCGTGCTTGGTTTTGCGCCAGATGTTTCCGAAACTGGAGCTGCTGGATGAAGAAGACGTGGAGCTCCTGAAAGAGATGGGCAGTCTCCACATGCCAAAGTATCGTTCACTCGTGCGTCGCATCACAGACAAAAGTCGTGGTGGACAACAACCCCTCCGAAGCCCGCAAGAGAGGCATCGAATGCCTGCCCCTAAAACTGTGTCACGAATGGCCCAAGGGGATATACCAGCGCACCGTGCACAGCAGGATCAACGCCCCAAGAGTGCAGGAGATCGTCCTGGACAAAGACAAAATCTTCTTCCTCCTCCAATTCGAGTGGTCGTGGAGTCTGAAGAACGGGTCGGCTACGAGTATGCCCGCCCCGAGTCTTCATGGAGCACTGAACGACAAAGCCGATTAAAGCGTGGCAGCTCTGGGTCCCACATACAAAGGGAAAGTGCCGTCGAGACTACGCACAATATGGAATCTTCGACAGCGGTTGAAAGTGTGACGGACGGCGAAGTCATGAGGAAGCACCAGAACCCGTGCTCTCGTCAGCGGATTGTGGTGAAAGAGAGCGCCACTAACACCGAACTAAACCTGGAGAAGGACGTGCTGCATCGCGAGCAGGCCATGGCGCAGAAGGAGGCGGAGTTCCTCGAGAGGGAGCGAGTCTTTCTGGCGAAGGAGCACGAGTACTTTGACAAGGAGAAGGCCTTCAAGACGCAAGTTGTTCATCTGCAAGCAGAGGCTGAGGCGGCAGTGGCAAGAGCAGCAAAAGCGGAGGCCACCGTGTTGGAAATGTCGGGTCATCTGTTACAGAAAGACAAGGAAAAAGCTGCTGCGGCTGCAGCGTCGGACGTATCTGCGCAAGAACTCCAACAGTTGCGAAGCGCTCAACAAGGCGAGTGGGACGCAACACTAGCCGCCCTGAAATCTGCGCATCAACAAGAAAAAGACCGGATTAATGGTGAGAAGAAGGCCCTCCAAGAGAATGTGGCAGCGCTCGAGGCGGACGCCAGTGTCGTGGCGATAAAGCTGCGGGAAGCAGAGGGCGCTTTGGAGAGGAAAGTGGAAGCTCTCAGCAAGAGCGAGACCGCGGTTTCGGAGCTTTCAGGCGAGCTGGATGTCACTCGAAAGGCGAAGAACGCTGTTGCCACTCAACTATCAGGGGAACTCCAGCGCTACAAGGAGCGAGCGGAACAGGCGGACAAACAAAATGTGCAACTGGAGAAGCAAGTCGCAGAGCTGAAGACAAGTGTGGAAACCGTTTACAACAAATGCATCGAGAAAGAGGAGATGGCCCAGCAACTGAAGAAGAACCTGGCAGCCCGGCAAGAGGACATCGAGGCGCTCCGAACGCAGCACGCTAAGGACGCTGAAAGGCAAGACAAACTGCAACAGCAACAGCAAGATCTATATGAAAAGCAACTACAGGCATCAGTCGTTCAGGTGGAGATGGAGTTTCGCAAGGAGTTCAACAAGTCGGCGCAGAAGTTCCAGCTCATGCAGCGCAAGCACCAGGAAACTCTGAAAGAGATGAAGCACGTGAGAGAGACGTACAAGTTGAGCCTCCGTCGCGAGGCTAGTGCCAAGGCAGAGGTCGAGAAGCTTCAGGCTATACTGGCAGACGACAAGAAGAAGCTGTTCGTAGACGATACCAAGCGGACGGATGCCTACGAGACGGAGATCCGCGCTGCGAAGAATCGATGTACAGATCTTGAGGAGCAACTTGCAAGCGAACGCACGAAGAATGCTGAGTTGGTTGCGGAGAGTGGAGAAGTCGAAAAGCAACGCACAGACAACGAGCGACTGCAAGGGGAAATTCAAGTACTTCAGGAAGAGCGCAAGGCCTGGGAAACGAAGGAGGGCGATCTACGTGCGGCCTTGAAGGTCAAGGATGTGATGCTCGCAGATCAGCTCCGCCAGATCCGCGAACTGCAGAGCGAGCGCCAAAAGCTCGAAACGCAGTTCAACGACGAAATGGCCGACTTCCAGGCTCAGATCGAAGACTTGGAGGCCGCGCTTGACGAAAGCTTGCAGAAAAGCGTGGATGAAGAACTCAAAACTGAGGAGCTCACCGCCAAACTCGCTGACCGTGAGAAAGACGCGTCGGATACGAAGCAGCAGTTCGAATCACTTCGCTCCGAGCTGGAGCAGAAGACTTCAGCGCTGGAGTTCCTCGACCAAGAGATGCAGCGCATGCGCACGGTCCTCGATAACCAAGACGAACTGTTCAAAAAGCGCTTGCAAAAGCATTTTGACCAAAGGAGCGAAGAGCTGGAGCGAACCCGTGTGTCGGCAGAGGAAGCGCGTGAGCACCAGCGACTAGAGTGGGAAGCTGAACGATGCGAAATGGTGCGCAAATACCAGACTCTGGGCACAGAGCTGGAAGCTATGGCGTCCCAGAATGCAAAGCTGCGGGCATTGGTGGAGCAAGAACGCAACCAGAACGCGCAGAACGACCGCGACATGAGGATCCTGCTCGCGCAGGTACAACATTTTGAGCGATTGAAGCGTCGATACGACTGTCGAGTCTTTTATGGGGGCTGGCGCGGCGCTGACCTGTGGTTGTGTACATTGTTTCGTAGCTTGATCGCGAGCGGCAAGCGAAGAAGGACAGCATCCGGCAGATCAAGTCGCTGTTTGAGCAATTGCAGAAAGATTCGCCGTAAGCTGTAAGGTTCACGGTGCGTCGCTTGCTTCTGTTCGTGAACTGGTGTGTCTATTGCGCGGCATGTGCAAATACTTTCGCTGGATGGTGCTTCAACTAGAAGGAGTCCTCATCACTTCCATCCTCGGAGAAGTACTCGAGCTCCTCGGACTGAACGTCCTCGTCGCTAATCTCCTCCTCGTTGCGAAGCGCTCTCACCTTCGCTACGTCCTCTTCCTTTTCCTTTTCATCCTCTGCTGCGGCTGCCGAGTCAGTGGTGTCGACACCCTCCATCTCAATAGCGTTAGTAGATTCATTGCCTTGACCAAAATGGCCTTCCTCACCCGCAGGCTGCTCGTTGTCTGCACCACCATCAGGATACGAATGTTTCTTGTCTTCTTCCTCGTCACTCTCTTCCTCTTGGGACAGGAAAGTTCCGCGGTTAGGATTCGTGTCCGCCACGTCGATAACATGGGACGCAGTAGCACTGACAGACGCTTCTCCTTCTTCTGCTTGCTCGTGCTCCAGCGACTGGGAAGCATTAGCGGTAGACTCCTCCAGGAAGCTTTCCTCGTGCTCTTTCACTTCGTCCAGGTCAGACTCGTGCTCCTCCACGTCGTCATTGGGTTCGTCCGCGTCGCCAATGCGTTCACTGCGCTTGTCCCCCTTCGCGTCTTCTTCCTGTACGTGGCCAAACTTGCCGGGAAGTTTCACGCCATCACTTTGTCTGGACGCTGGAGGCGAAATGTCTTCGTCCCTCTCTGTACTGTGCTCGGGTTCAGGTGCCGTGTGTAGATTCGCGACGAGTCGATCCAGCAGTCGCTTGAGTTGGGCTTCGTTCACGACCCCAGGGGCGAGGAACCGCCCGTTGTCCTGCTGGAGTCGACGCAACACCTGCTTCGTCTCGGACGTCGGCGTGAGCATGGGCAGCTCCACCACGTGGAGCTTCCGCGCAGGTCCTGCGGGAGGCGCCGACCCGTCATCGCGATACACATAGAGCGACGCAGCGCTGCTGTCCACGACGCCCTTGAGATCGTCCTCGTACTCGAGCGCCAGTGTCGGGATCGGCGCGTACTTGAGCCCGAACCTGGTGGGCACGATCATGGAGCTGGACAGAGAGCAGTTCTGGCGTGGGATCGATGCACTTTGAAGGCTGCGTCGTTTCCCGTCCCTACGGCCGAGTAGTACCGTGGCTGTTACGTGACTCTATTTATGTTCTGGCCTTAGTCTACCCAAGATGAAAAGCGATGGCTGCATGGTACGAATTGCCTCTATTGAATGTTGACTGCGAGCTTTGGGAATCCCCGACATACACCGACAGCTTCGGCACGACGGAACCTGCTGCTACATGTCTTCATGGAGAATAATACAGACGCCCGTAGTTTGGTGCTTCTTGTGGCGCTCCTTGCTGAAGCAGCGCGTATGCAGGGCAGGCCACCGACGCAGGCTCTATCAATAGGGCAGCGTTATCCGAACCTCAGTGTTCGGGTTCGGATTGCACTGCTGTAGGCCACGGCAGTCACTGCAACGCATTGGCTTGACTGGGGGCATGGTTGCCAAACCAAGGAAGTACTAGCAATAGTATAGCCTTTTGACTCGAAAAGTTCGTTTCTGGGCCACTTTGCTGCCAAGAAGCAGCCCCAAGACCCGGCCACGGGGAAGATGCCAAGCCACCATTACCTTTAGAAAGCGCCATGGTTGGAGGCCGCTGGGAAGCAGCCTCCGGGGCGCTTGCAACGCCGAAGACGCCGCGGGGGGCGCTTGAAGCTTGTGGAACATCATCACGGCCTCAACATCATCCTTTTATCAGTACTTGGCGCTTTTCCGACCAATCGCTGCTCGTGGGCGCGTAATCTCGATTGCTCGAATGTGTGTAGCCCTAGCTATTCCTATCGCGGCTCTTACGTCGCCACCTTCGCCTTCACCCATTGCAGCATTCCCCGCGGGCGTGGCACCTTCCTCCATCCCCGCTCCGCGCTAAATACACGTCTGGGTATTGTGCGCTGCAGCACCAGCTCGTCGGGCGCTTCCTCGCGATGGCCGCCAAGTCCGCCAGTGTGCGGCCCGCTCTCCTGACTCAGCGTACCCCCTCTGAAGCCGAGCGTACCCCCTCCCGCCAATCAGAGCGCAGGGCGTACCCCCGAAAGCACCAGAGCAGCTCGAACAGCTCAAGCGAGGCCGACGGCGAGAGCGAGAGCGAGGCCGACAGTGTCGCCGAAGACGAGGCGGCGGTCCTAGAAGCGCGACGCCTGTGGCAGTGGCAGTGGCGGGCGGACGGCTCGCTGCTGGAGCGCTCGGCCTCCTCTGCGTCCTCCGGGGACTCCGCGGCGTCGTTCCAAGCCTCCGATTCGTCGTCCGAGGCCGACGAGTTTGACGGCCAAAGCCGCAGTAGCGACGACGCTAGCAGCGAAGGTAGCGTGCTCTCTTCGTCTTCGTCGGACTTCGGGGCCTACGGAGACTGGGCGTCGGCGCCTTCCTCGTCCTCCTCTACGGGCGAAAGCGGCCGGCAACGCAGGACCCAACGCACTCGCGCGGCCGAAGTGCAGAGATTGCGACTGCGACGAGCGCTCCAGCGTTTTGGCTCCAGTTCTAGTACCGCGACACGCGCAGCTACCGCGTGCACGGACTCCGTCTTCGGCGAAATGGCGCGCACGGACAACGTGGGCTTCGTGGCCTGGCTGGTGCCGTTCACGGGTATCAGCACCATGCTGGGCACCGAGGCACTTGCGTGCGTCTACCACTTCACGTGCTCGGAGAACTTCCCCACGCTCTCGTACGCCGCTACATTCAATCCGGAGCGCCAGGCATTCGCGACGGGCATGACACTCACGGCCATCTTTATCTTCGCGTCCGTCGTGCTCTTCTTCTGGTACTGCCGACTGCGCATGACACCCAAGCGGCAGTACGAGACCACGGAGGACGACGACTCGGACACCAGCAGTAACCCGCAGACGCAACTGCGGATGCACAAGCAGATGTGGAAGCAGATGTTGGCCTGCTATGCTTGCCTATTGTCTGGCATCACCGCGGCGACCTCGCTCTTCGGGCTAGCGATACTGGACATGCGTTCGCACCACGACGCACACATTGCCTTCACGATCGCCTTCTTCATCGCCGCCTGGGCCACCATGATCGCCGTCCAGATCGCGCGCAAGAGCGTGCTGGGCGAAGACAGCGACGCTGGGAGCACCGGTCTGCTGGCCGCAGTTCGCCGGCGTTCGTTCTGGGCATCGCTACGTCGCTGGAGACGCTTGGATTTCACCACGGCCTATACACTCGGCCGTTTGCTGCTCACGACCGGACTCGTTTCGACATTCTTATGTACGTGGATCGCGTTCTCCCCTGCGTATTGCTGGGAGATCTGTCGAAGTGGTGAGGGTACGGCGTGGTTTCTGACTCGTCTGCGTGCTGTCTGCGATCTGCTTCTGGCTGGAGTAGTCGGCCTCTTTTTCCTCTGTGCCAACGGTGTGTGGCCCAACCCGCTGGGCTTCACCGCCGTGCAAGAAGCCTTCTTCGAGGCCACCGCCATTGTGTGCCAGCTGCTCTTCATGGGCACGCTCTCCTGCGAATTAGCGCGACTCGCGCGGCTCGTGGAGCAGCGCGATTACATGGAACTCGAGCGGGCAGAGTAGAGACCGAATGCCCGTGGTTGGTGCACACAGGCCAGACAACGCCCTTTGGAACCGACTACCGACTTCCATAGCACTCTGTCGATTTGCTCACATGTTCCCACATGATCTACTTCGCCGGCCAACGTATTGAGGAATCCGATCGCCAGTTCAGACTTGCTGGTTGAGATAAGCGACAAACTGGTCGCCAATGGCAGCCACAGCGCCCGGCCGCAGCCTCGAGATCTTGATAAACTGCCGGCGGTGACGCCGCACCTCCGCCGCGGAGAGCACACGCGTGAGCTGCAGCTCGCCTTGTGCAGCATGTGGCATCAATCGCAGCCCGTCGGCGACCCCCACGTCGCGCTGGTGCGCCAACACCAGATCCACGATGGCACTCGTGACCTGGTCCAGTTCCTGTAGAAAGCTGCTCTCAGCGGTGGGCGCGGCCTTGGTAGCAAGTCCGGCCTTCACGGTCTTGCCGAAGCGGATCGCGTCGACGATCTCGGCCAGTGGTGCGCCAGAGCCATCGGCCGCGAAATCCTCGGGCATCAGTCGGAAGAGTGGACGGTCCCACCGGTTCTTCTCCGCAGGGATTTCAAAGCGAGCCGCCAGGTCCTCGAGTCTATTGGCATCTCCATGCAACGCGTCAGGCCAGGAACTCCCGCATAGACAGAGAACAACCATGGAAATAGCGTAGAAGATACGCACAACTTTGAGTCGAATCGGTCGTTACGCGCTGCATTGCGCTGCAAAGCCAACTCCAACGGCGTGTCCACGTAGATCTGCAGCCAGAACGCGGTGTTGCGCATTATGTTGCAGCTTAACGCGATATAGACAAGAGAAGAAGCGGTGCGTGTACACGTACGACGCAGTAGGTGGTGCTCTCGGCTTTGGCCTTGCAGTAGAGCTCGTATCGCTCGCCCTTGGTGTAGTTGAGCGCATCCAGCACCACGATCGTCTTGGCACTCACGGCTTTCTCCACCGCGGCCTTCAACGCGCTGCGTGTCGCCTTCTCTGCGCGGCTGTCTACAGTCGCAGTCGAAAGGCACAACCCACTCGCCAAGGTTACACGCCAACCAGTACTCGGAGCGGCCCACTTGCACGCAACGCAGACTGTACCCGCATAGCCCTGGAGAACGTCCACGTTTACGGTCGCCGGCGTGACATAGACCACCGCCTGCTTCTTCTGAGTGTGCTGCTGCAGATGCGCCAGCAGCGCCGTGGCCACCGTCGTCTTCCCCGCCGCGGGCAGCCCGCAGAGCACCACCAGCGGCATGCTGGTGAAACACCCGATCGATTCGGGTCACTCTTGCACCGAAGTTGTGGGCCGCGCCACTATGGGGTCCAAGCGGTAGTGTGGCACGACCCACATCGACTGTCCATTTCAAGCCGGCAAAGGTCCAATTAAGGGGTTTAACATCGCCTACTTTGGCCCGGAGGCTCTATCGCCTGTTAGCGTCGTTTCATCTTGCTAGCCAGCACCTCCGGTCTGCCTGTCTGTAGCATCGCGCCTCGACACCGACCTCGATGCAGCTCGATGCATTGGGTATTTTTGCTCGCTCCTCCGCAGCGCATTCCGAGCTCGAGAAGTCTCCACAGGCGTCCGTTGCGCGCTACGCTAAGTGCACCCGACATTGCGACCCGACCTGACTTCTTTCACCGCGTCGTCGCAGTCACTTTGCATTTGCCACCTCGAGTCCCGGGCGATCCTATCGAAGGCGGTGGGCCCGATTCCCCTCTGGGCGTCTCCGGGGTCCTATTCTCCGCTAAGCCAGGACGGTGAGTGGCGCCATGGAGTCCAGCGGGAAGGAGCTTGGCGTGCTAACCCGCCACGTGCCGCAGATCGTCGTGGCTCGGTTCCTGGCCATGCCCGAGCGCCTGCGCGGACCGGAGAGCACGACGTTCCTTGGCGCCGTCGCGCTCTTTGACATCTCGGGCTTCTCGTCCCTCGGCAGCAAACTGAACGACGAGGAGCGTTGCAAAAGCAGACGGAGCGGCAGCAACGGCTCGTCGTCCTCGACACCGTCGCCGACGCCCACCGTCCACGCAGGCACCCACGCGGGCGGCCCAAAGATGCCCACAAATGCTGTGAGCAGCCCGCAACACACCGTACCAAGGCGGAGGTCTCGCGTCTCGATGCCGTCCTTGGCCAGCATCCTCGACAAACGCAGCTCCTCCGTCACGTCATTGACATCGCGAGGAAGCAAAGGGAGGGCCAGCTCCGGCAGGGCTAGCACAGGGAGGAACAGCACGGGAAGAAACAGCACGGGCAGAGGCAGCACCGGAAGAAGCGCCGACGTCCAACCACAAACCGAGGAGGAGTCACAAGCCGAGGCGGACAGTCTGATCGAAGAAACAGAGGTAGAAGACCCCAGTGCCCTTATGCGAAAGCGACGGCTGAGCTCCACGCCTACGCCACTGGGAAGTATGAGCTTCACCCACAGTGCCAAACCGTCTGCGGCACCGCAGGGTATCGCGGTGGAGACACTCACTACGACGCTCAACAAGAGTCTTGAGCCTGTGATCGACGTGATTCTCAAGCATGGCGGCGATATCATCAAGTTCGCTGGCGATGCACTGCTCGTGCTCTGGGAGACAGAAGCTACGCGAGGCAAAGTCACACCTGCCGGAGAGCTCACTTATCGTGCGGTGCGGTGCGCCCTCGATGCTCTGCGGGCGTTGGAAACCGCCTTAGCTGCAGGGCAGGAGCATCTCAGCACGCTACTGGGTATGCACATTGGTATTGGTGTGAGCCAGCTCACTGGCAATCACGTGGGCGGTGTGCTCAACCGTTGGGAGTTTTACTTGAGTGGCGACGCTATTCACCAGATGAGCGATGCTGAAGGCCATGCACGCAAGGGCCAAGTAGCCGTCTCTCCTCAGGCCTACGCCGCGCTGGAAGCTGAGTTCCACGCCACAAGAGGTTACCATCTAAGTGTCGAGATCGACGTGGTCCGTCACGAAAGCGGCAACTACTTCGTGCGCATGCTGCCAGATGCGAAATCCTCCCACGCATCAAGTGGCAGCGAGGTAGCAAACCCGCCTCTCAAAGCACACCCGGACCTGATCCCGTTCCTGCGGGGCTACGTGCCTGGCACAATCGTGTCGTATCTCCGCAAGGGGTTATCACTCACCTCCTGCACGCTGAATGTGACCGTGGCATTCGTGAAGCTAACGGGGGTCGTGGAGATCGCAGACGCGCGAACACAGACCAAGACCATTCACCATTACTTGTGCGCAATCCAGGAGTGCGCTTACAAAGTGCAGGGCACACTGCGCCAGTTCATCATCGACGACAAAGGGGCTATCGCCATCATCGCCATTGGCCTCCCGCCGTTCTATCACGAAAACAACGGTAAGCTGTACCTTCAATCCGTCCGAGCCGACTGACATCTCGCAGTGGATAGGCGTGCACTGACACTTTCACTTGGCTAATACGCTTCTGCAGCCTTCCGAGGTGTCAAATTCGCTTGCGGTGTCATTGATAGGGGCATCCCAGCCTCCATCGGGTGCGTTTGCCAACCATATTATCCAATTGCGCATCATCAGCCATTTGGCATAGTTGTCAACGCCTACACTCACTCCGTAATTGTCGAGCAGGATCACGACGGGGCCAGCCTTCTGCGGGTCCGTGGGGAGCAATGCTCGAGCCGAGTACGCCATGGTAGGGGACGTTATCAACCTCTCGGCTCGCCTAATGTCTGCGGCACCCGTAGGCGATATATACTGCGACGAGCGCACACACAAACACACCAGGGCGTCGGTCCACTTCCGCGACACCGTGGCACTCACTGTCAAGGGCAAGAGTCAGCAAATCTCCGTGTTTCCCGTGCAGCGCCTCCCGTCGAAAGTCAAGGCAGGCGGTCAACACGAAGTAGAGGCGACGTACCCGGCGCCATACGGCTGTGATGACGTATTGGACGCTGTGCCACATTTCCGGTGTATGTCACTACAGGCAGAATTCATGGAGAGCGACGACGCAAAGCAGGTTCTCGTCGTATTGGGCGACAGCGGCACGGGCAAGACCATGCTGCTGCAGCACGTGAAGCACTACCATCACGCGAGGTGCTTCAAAGGTAGCGGGGATCCCGTGGATTCCGCTGTGGACTTCCACGCCTGGAGAGGCATCGCCAAGAAACTGGTGGCCACGAAGATCAAGACCCCGCACAATTACAACATAAGCTCACTCAGTCCGGTGGACCTCATCCCACTGGACCCCACGGTGAACGACCCATTCGCTGATACGCAGGTGCCCGGCCTGGTTTCTGATCTCCCGGACGCCACGGACCCAGACAACAACAGTCCCTCGACACATCGACCTAGTTACCGCGGACGGACGCCGCGTCGAAATCCTCTCGCAACTTACGACGAAGAGGTCAGTGAACTGGAAGTCAGCAGTGTCAGCAGCAGCGCACACCCCACACAAATCGATAGCATGAGTCCCATTGACACCGGCCAACTTCGACGTCACAGCAGCAGCGCATCGCCTTCGAATCGCATTACCGTGTTGGAGTACCTGGTGTTCAAACAGCAGGCATCCAGAGCCACGCTTGCGGCTCTAAACGACTTGCTTCCGTATACGCGGCTCGACGCTCCTCGGGTTCTATCCGAGGTTGATGCACCACCGATACTTCCCTTGCCCCCGGTGAGCGGCGAAGCTCAGTCCAGAGCGTTGGGTCAGGTGCTCTTCGCGATGGTAAAGGTGGTGAGTGCCACAAAGCCCGTCCTCCTTATCTTCGACAACGCGCAGTGGATGGACGACCGTAGCCTTCGGCTGGTCTTCCAGGTGTTGGAGAATCTTCCCAACGTATTCTTCCTCTTGGCAACACGCAATGCGAACCCCGATACCGACAGCCCGCAGCCCATGCTGCTGGGTCTGTTGAAGAACCTTCCGTGCGTGGCAACGCGCGAGATGCGCCGCTTTTCGTACCAAGACACGAGTCTCTTCTTGTGCCAGTACTATCACATCGCAATCATGAACACCCAAGTGCTCGACTTTGCCTTTGCGCGCACAGAAGGCAACCCGTCCGCGCTAATCAAGCTGCTAGCCTTCATGCTGGAAGCGCACTACATCACCATCGAGCCCGACAACGGTAGCATCATGATTCTGCAGGATCTGGACGAGATGGACACACAAGTGCCGCACCATGTACGCGCCCGCGTCATGTCCAGCGTGGATTCGCTCGACGCGCTCACACATACGGCGCTCAAATTGCTGAGTATCAACCCACAGCCGACCGAGGAGCGGATGCTCAATGGCGTGCTCGTGCTCCTGGAGGCGTCCGATCGCAAGGATAGCGGCCACGATATAGGTGGATTTCGCCTCAAAGTACCGCATGGTGGCGCAGGGAAGTCGCTGCTCCACCAAGTGCGTTCCAACCTATTGGCTTGCGAGAAGCTCGGGTTGGTCACAGTGGACGCGCAGAACAATCTCTACTTCTTCAACTCGGAAGAGATTCGACTCGTGGTGTATGACATCATGCTGCCCTCGCAACGAAGGACACTCCACGCGCTCTATGCTGAATGGCTTCGCGATGCAGCCGACAAACCACCTCGAGATCTTCTCACCCCGCCACCTCTGGCGCGAATCGGCTCCGGTACATCCGTGACGAGTTTATCCGCGACTGGCAGCGGCAAGAAGAACTCGGCGTTGCGTCCACTGCGCTACCAGCAGTACGCGCTGCTGGGATATCACCTCTCGCGGTCCGATAGCCCGAAAGAGGCCTTGGAGGCCTACCATTTGGCGGGCGAAGGCGCCTTCGAGGCCAAAGAGCTGGGCTTTGCTGCGGATTGCATGCACTCGTCGTTCAAGATTCTGGGTTTGGGCCAGCAGAGTGGGGCGATCATCGACCTCGACTACGTTTTGCTGCGCACCCGCATCGAGTTCATTCGCGGTGCTATCGCCGTGGAGAACAGCGACTGGGACCTGGCCGTGAGTCACATGTCCTACATTCTTCGGCTCTTCCACCGCAAGGGCAGCGTGCTGAGGCGATACTCGTCCAATATTCGAAAGGAAGGCCTCATTCGTCCTCGAGCCAGCTCCACTTTGCTCTCGAGCTTCGGGGCACCCAGTGTCGAGTCGTCCAACCTCGCGCCACGATGCTTCCCCATAGGCCCCACCACGAGTTCAATTAGCGCACCGAGTGCAACGCAGGCACAGTGCATGCCGCGGCTCTTCCGGTTGAGCGGCATCTTCCCGACCGTCTTCCAGTCTTCAGCCACTCTAAGGAACGCGAATACGGCAATTATGCCCGCCGCGAGTATGATCAGCGGCAACTTCGACAACTCTCCGACGCGAGTGGGTCCTCAAGCGAATCCCGGACGCGTGCAGCCAGAGGAGACACTCCTGGCGCTCAATCAGGTGAACTTCTACCGACGGAAGGCCGCCACGCTCATCGACCAGATCAACCTCTCCCGGAAGAAGCAGGAGGAGATGAACCGCGAACTCCAGAAGCTCACGCGGAAGACCTTGCAAATCCAAGACAAGCGCTGAGAGGAACGCGAGAGATTCGCATCCACCTGGCTTCCTGCAGCTTGTCGCTAGGCTTTTGGCTCGCAACCGCACAGTGTATTGACCTCTCCGTTTGTGCCAGCATGGAACATAAGGATATGGCTGAAAGTACCAAGAAACTGGGCAACGCGGTCACAAATCACGCAAAATGGTGGCAAGTCTTGCAGGTATCTCGGATCACGACGTGGATAGTAGAGCGCAGACTCAACTTTCCAGCTTAAGCAGATCCATGATGGCGCCGATCTTGCTCTTATACTCCAGGTGGCCACCGATGAGGCTCGACAGGTCCACGTTCTCCACACCGGCAATGTCGATGGGAGCGATGCCCGCCGAGTTGAGCGCCCAGCCCTGGTAGCGGTACATGACGCCAAGCATCCAGTCCTTGCTCGAGTACCCGTTGATGATTCTCCCGGACACCATGCGGCGAGCATTGGCCCAGTCCTCCTTCGCCATGGGGACAGGCGAGCCCAGCAGCACGGCGTTCTCCACGATGCCGCAGGACTGATCCGGCTCATCGGACTTGGCCAGCTCCTTCAAGCACGAGAAGATCAGCCTCGCACCCATGCCGTAGCCCACCAGTGTCACTGGCCGGAGCCCTTGTTCACGCCGACGCAGCGCGTCCGCTAGCAGCTTACCCGACTCGTCAGCAGCGTTCATTGTGAGCACCCACGAGTTGTCGATGATGTCGGCCAGCTTGAGGATCGTGCGCGGGATGGCCACGGCCGTGAAGAGCGCCGCCAACGCCGTGTACTTGACGATTTCCGACGTGGCAAAGGACGACACTTGCTCCGACGTGAACGTGCGCATGGACTTGCCAAAGCGCCGCAGCACGCTCTCCTCCCACATGAGGCAATACTGGTCGCCCTGCGGGAAGCGGTCCTTCCAGCGCCACGCACGCAGCGGCTCGCGACTCGTCCCCAGCTCCCACACAGCCGTGCTTAGACTACTGGCGCTGCTCGGGATGAGGCTGCGGTTGCTGGAGCTACTGCTCCGGCTGGTGGTGGCCGCCTCGCTGCTGTTGACGCTGTTGACACTCGTGTCGTCGATGAGATGAGCCTCGTTATCGGCCTCGGCCGCCTCCATGGAAGACTGGTCGGCGATTCCCAGCGGGTCGTTCTCCATACTCCCCGCCTCGATGTGGTACGTGTTGCGCAAGATGCGGAAGAACTCATCCTCGCGGCCTTTGTAGCGGTCCATGACCTGGTCTACAGTGTCCACCTTCTCCGGGTTCCGGTCGCGATAGAAGGCGCGCAAGTACTCGCGACTGTCGCCCCAGGCGCGTCGGAAGCCACGGTTGGGCGGGTCGTCATCGTCCAGCCACCCAGACACGCAGATGTAGACGTTCATGCCGTCTCCAGCCGACACCAAGTCGAAATGGAACTCGTGCACGCCACGGGTGCGCGAATCGGCCTTCATGCCCATAACGCCAGCGCCTGCGGTGCCGAACAGGATGGTCGTGGCCGTCACGCCCGCTGTGGAGCCCACCACGGCGCCAATAGCCACACCAGCCCCACCCAGTGCACTGAGACTAGCGGCAATCGCGGGTGCTGCCAGTCCGCCTGTGACCGCCAGCAACGCGCCACCCGTGACTGCAGCGGCGCCAATGGCTGCGTTGCGCTTCCAGTCCCACATCTTGGGCTTGGCCGCAACCTTCTCCATGGGCATGGCGGTGGCCTCGGCGTACAAAGCGCGGCCGATCTCCACTTCTTCGCGCGTGATGGCGCTCCACTCCAGCTCCATGGCCACCGCCAGCAGACGTAACAGCGTGCGCGCGCGAGCGTCGTAGCCCACCGCCTTGACGGTGAACCACAGCAGTCGCTTCACCAGCTTGAGGCGGAAGCCGTCGACCGTAAGAGCACTCGCAGACTCGGGCGTGTCCTGGTGCTTGGCCTTCTGCTTGAGTTTGCGCGTCCAGCCCTTGAAGCCGCCGCTGTCTGTCTGGCCGTCGGGCTGCAACAGCGTGAGGAAGGGCGCCGGGTCCAGCTCCTCCACCGTGGCGTTGCATGGCTCGAGCGCCTTCGAGTCCAGCTCCGTCTTGCGTGCCGTGAGAATGGGCAGATACGCCTCGGTCTGTGAGCTCGGCAGCCCGAGAAAGACCTCCACGACCAACTTCAGGTACAGCTTGGACCACGTGAGCTCTGTGGAGCCGTCCTGGACTGCGGGGAGCAGACACGCGCACAGGCCGGCCACCCCGCGCTTCTGCAAGTCGCTCAGATACTCGGCCGTGAGCTCCGCGGGCGTGGCGCCGATGGGCCGCGTGCCGTCCATGACGAAGGATGGCAGCGCCGAAGCAGAGGCTGTGCTGGGCTCTTCGTGCTGGTTGTTGCGTCGGTGGGGAGAGCTTGCAGGCGACTGTCGGGTGAAGAGCTTCTTCATGACTGGAGCTGGCGCCGCCGCCCGATATCGCCGACGACCTTTAGCCTGGCCGCTTGGGCTTCTTCCGGCCTTCTTGCGTGTTGGATGCCGTGCGTGGATCAGAAGCGGTATAGGATTGGGCGGAATGTGGACGTTCGGCTAAATTTTGACCAATGGTGTGCGGAAGAACAGGATATAGAGGGGTTTCCACCAATGACAAGATGACAAGGTGATGGCTGCCTTGAGTACCTGCGAAAAACACAGACGTCATGCAAACACCGAGGTGTACCGGTGAAATGGTACCTGGACGCGAAACGACGCGAGCCATTGCGCAACCGACAAGAGCGTCGCCCCTCTCTGCTAAGCGACCGCCACTTTGCCTGCGAGTGCTCGCTGCTTGCCGTGGCAACCATGGGTGAGAAGGCCTTCCTCGTGGACGCCGTGGCGCAGTTCGTGCAGAGCAGCACGTGGCTGGACGCCGTCTCGCACTTCCTGGAGACGCACTACAAGCGGTTCCTGTCTGAGCCGGAGCGCGGCGCCAAACAGGAGGGCAAGTTATCCACCTACACACTGGAGCAATACGACTCGTTCGTGGCCTTCAAGGAGCGCGTGGAGCGGCTGCTGGAGGGCGTCGTGGCGGAGCTGGGCTGCTCCGGGGAGGACCTGGTGGCGGCGCTGGAGGACAGCGTCAAGCACGAGGCCTCGCTCACGACGGAGCGGCGGTTCTTCATCCAGACGCTGCTCACATTTGAGGACTACGACGCCTTCTACACACGTATTAGCGAGTACGCGGCTGAAAAGCAAGGTAGCACTCAGAGAGGATACGCTTTGGCAGTGAAGCGGCAGGAGACTGACCCTCAAATGATGTACGCAGCTAATGGCCACGACGGCAGCAGCGAAGGCAATGCAGAGATCTCCGAGTGGGCGTTGCATGAAGCCATCGCGCGGTCGATCCTGGAAGCCAAGGTGCGTTCGTTACTCCCTGTGGCCGTGTATAATGCGCATGTGTATTTCTTTGGAAGATAGTACAATTGACGAGGGAGAACTCGGTTTGCATTGGGCGTAGTCGCAAGGACAACTCGATGAGACGGAGGCGAATTTGGTCCCTTGGGCCGAAGCTCTGGTTGCAATGTGCCAGCGGGAGCAAACCGCAGCTTCGGGGGAGAGCTGTAGCGCGGAGTTGCCCAGTACAGAAGACGTCTCCGAAGGTTCGAGGCTCTGGGGTGAGCGAGTTGTACCTCAAGCGTGTCTTATGGTGACGTTGTACATATGTTTCCCTGCCATTGACCCCAGCCAAATACGGGCACGACGCTAAGGATGCAAAGAACATGGAGGACGAGAAAGGCAGCGACGAGGACGAAGAGAGCGGTCAGATGCAGCAACTGGAGAGGATTCTCATCCGAGAGGTACGAACGAAGGCTTGTGGTCATGAAGGGATCGTCAGTTTGTTTGCAGACTCAGCACATCGCCTCCACCAATTGACTTCTATGCATCTTGTTTTGTGCAGAGGTTCAAGGTCGATTTACTGGTCGCCCAGCGCATTGCGGACGCGAATTCGCAGCTCAAGCAGCAGATGCTGAACCTCGTGGCAGAGGAGGTGGACCAAGACGAGCAGCTAGAGAGCTCCGCATCGTCGGGAAACGCCGCGGAAGACGAACTGGCGGCCCTGTTCACGCAGGTCGAGACCATTCGCGAGCGGCTCAAGGATGTCAAGGCACGCTGCTTCAAGTTCAAGAACGTCACACAGCCGCAAATGGACAGCATGTGAGTCTTCGAGGCGGCTTTGACCTCTGGCCAAGGAGTTGTGAAACTCGCTCTTACTCATTCTACTCACTTTGTGCTCGGCAGCTACCTGTACCTCAAAGAGAAGGTGCACCGGCAGCAGGATCTCGTAGCGCAGGAGAAGGATATCGCGGGTTTCATCTTCACGCATATCCAGGAGAGCGACGAGGCGTTGATTCCGCTCATGCTCGAGTGGCTCTTGCTCGAGTCAGAGCAGCTTCGTACCCAGAACCAGATCCAGGACCACCTCAATGGCGCCCGTGACGACGGCTACTGGGTCCAGGAATGGGACGAAGACTCGCAGACTTACTACTATACCAACTCGGTATCACAGGAGAGTGTGTGGGAGGCCCCTGCGTGCGGGTATTACGACACGAGCCAACAGTATCGCGTGCCAGGGGAGGAATGTTCGGAAGGTGGCGAAGGTGGCGTAGGTGGGTCTGCTCCCACAGCGTGGGCGGGAGACGAGGGAAGCCAGGATCCGGATGCACTATGCAACTCAACTGACCCCGAAGCAAAGTATACCGACAGTTTGGGCGAGGAGGTGCTGGCAGACCCGGAAGCCCAAGAAGAAGCGCTGACTCTGGACCAGGCTTCCTCCCAGCTGGATGCGACGTTCGAGCTCACTATCGGCGAGAACGGGACCGAAATGGTACGGATGCCGCCGAGTGTACTGGCGAGTCTCTTGCTTTATTGCTCTGGTGTTTGACGGCCGATGATTGTTTTGCTCTTGACCTCTTCGCACGGGCTTAGCTGGAGATGGAGAGTGTGCTGGAGCGCATCTCTCGTGAACACGACGAGGAGCGTAAGCGACTAGAGCTGGTGTTTCAGCTCGAGAAAGCACGTCAGAAGGAAGAATTGCGCAAGCGGAAGGAGAGGAAGCGCCGCGAAAAAGTGGCCAAGAAGAAGCGGAAGGAAGAGGAGAAGGAAGCGGCAAAGAGCGGAGAAGATGGTGGGGTGGTAATGCCCCTCCCGGCGCCAATGTCACCACGATTTGCTGTGAAGGCGGAAGCTAAGGAGAACACGTCACCGCTGAGCATCATGGTGCCTGGTCGCGGCCGCATCGACCTCACGCAGCTACTGAGTGACTCGCACGCCCAGCGTCACCGCCTGAGAAACGGAATGGATGTGAGTCATGAACATGCGATGCTGAATCCGGCCACGCTGCGCTACTTGACCGAGAAGATGGCCAAGAAGCAACCAGCAATGCTGGCCCAGCTGATCGCCGACAAGGAGATCGTCCTGGAAGAAGCTGCCGACGAAAAGTAGAAAGGCAGCATTGCACTGTATTATCAAGAAACGAAAGAGACGAGCTAGCGAAGCATGGAAAGCCTTCGTCTACCTTTCCCCGCCAGGGGAATACTGGTGGCCAACGCAGATGCCTTGATCTTGGCCTGCTGCTTCAGTTGGCGCAGGTTCTCGAGCTTGGCGCGATACTCTGCCTCCATCTGCGTCTTGAGGTATTTCTGCAGCGCGTTTTGAGCCTCGATTGCTGCTTTATCGACTGTGTTTGGTCCGTTGGCGTGGTTGGAGGCTGCCAGGAAGAAAGATACACTCTCGAGGACATTCTTCCTTCTCTGCATAACCATGAACAAACGAATTAGTGCGTGAAGCTGTGTGGTTGGCATTCAACGAGCTAGCATTGGTGGCAGGTTAGCCCAACCTTACCGCGTTGCACTCCAAGACCTTGGCCCCATACTGGACAAGTAGCTTGGCGACGCTCACGGATCGAACATAGTGGAGTGGGGAAGAAGCGAATCGATCGCGGCTTTGAGCGTCGGCGCCGTGACTGAGCAGCAGGAAAACGATAGGCCGATGATTGTTCGTGACCGCCAGATGCAATGGCGTGCAGCGGCCCTACAAAGCACCACACACACAGGAGTACCATCCACAGTAGCATTATTACAAGTTCGTGGACATTACACGGAGAGATTTCGCTGCGTCTGAGCGTTTCCTACTTACCAGCATAGTGCGGAGCATCAGGTCAGCCTCGGTACTCTGCAACAGGAACTTGACAACCTCCTTTTGACCCACGGCGCAGGCTTCGTGCAGCAATGCGCGGCCACTGACGGGATCCCGAGCGTTGATCGGGATCTCTGGGTAGCTGTGGAGGAATTCCTCTAGACCGGGGACGTCGCCCGCTAGAACGAGCCGCAAAGCCACCGTGGCCTTCTGAGACGGACTAAGCTCCTCCTCTCTGCATGGATTGACAGACCATGAGATGAGCTCGTCCAGCAGATCCGCGTGGCCATCTGTAGCCAAACCATACGTTGGCTGCAGAGCCATAGCTGCCAGCGCTCGCTGTGGGCTGCAGCCTCCAATTCAGTCAGGCCGATGCACGCACGACTCTTCACGTGGCTGTAGCCATCACACGTCACAGATTTTGTGTGGTCCCCATTACAACTTTCAACCACAATTATTTGAGTCCAAGAACTTTCGAGACAAATCAACACCTCAACCATGGCGATGACGGCGGTGATGGTGACGGCGCGGCGGCTGCTGCGGCCGCATGCAGCCCCCGCTGGGCTGCAGGCGTGCTCAGCGATGCGCGCTACATCCACCAAGGCGTCCAGCGAAGACTGGAGCGACCTAAACGCCGTGCTCAAGGTGCAGTTCTGCACCAATGGACGAGCATTTGCGTCATGAAACAAGCCTTGGATGGCGCGAACTAACGCGGCTCGCTGCGTGTTCTGGTGGTGCTAGGAGTTGCGCAACATCTCGCGCGAGCAAGACCTGGCAGGCGCCATGCCCGAGACGAAGCTGCTCAAGGAGCTGGGCTACACGTCGCTGGTGATGGCCATCCGGAAGAAGCACGGCGGCGTCGTGAACGTGGCCGCCAAGATGGGCATCCCGGTGGACAGCGACACGTACGAGATGCACAAGCGCCTGAGCTCGCGTGCCAAGCGGCGCCGGAAGAGGCACACGAAGATCGCACAGCACGATTTCTATTGAGACAGCAACGCACACCGGGGTCGACACCCTCTTCGCAGCAACGCGACTCACTCACTCCCCTCTCCTCGCCCTGTGTTGTCGGGGCTCAATCCGTTACAATCCACGACTCGCTCGGGTTCGGACGTCTCGCCAGCTTGCAGCGCACGCGTTCGTCCAATGCCGATTCGGTCGTGTAGAGCACTAGACGTCCGATGCGAAGCACGTCGCTCTTCATCCAGGCGCGGGCTAGCAGACTGGCCACCGCCTCCTGGTCGTCGCTCCTGTTGCTGCGAAGGCTCTTGTCTTTCTTCTTGGCCACGAAAGCCACGAAGCGCAGCCGACCGCTCGGAAACCGCGCCTGGAAGCTGCGTTGCATGTCCGCGAGCCAGCTCTTGTCGAACACGCAGCCCCGTCGACTAGAGATGGAGATCGACAACGCTGTCGTCGCCGCCTTGTCTGCCAGACCGGTGGCTTTTGACCTAGACGAGAGCTCCGTCAGAACACCACGCACCACGTCTCCAAAGCGCACACCCAGCTCCCGGAAGCGCACGCTTCGGCTCTTCAGACGCGACTCTACGTGGACGTCACCAACCACAAAGCCAACGATCGCAGTAGCGCTGCACTTGACCCCTTGGATGTCGATGCACGCGAGTTTGCGCGCGTAACTGAGCGCGAACAAGCCCTTGTCGGAGATGGCGTTGGCGGGGAGAGAGCTGCTTGACCGGCTGCTTGTCGACGCGCCCAGCTCGCGGATGCGGAGCGACCGCAGGTTCGGGCAGTGCTTCGTGAGCGCCAAGATAAAGTCGTCGTTGAACACATCGGCGTCGATCATCTCGTCCACTTGCGGGTAGATCAGCGCGTCACATGGCTGGAGACGGTGGAGAACGACGTCCAGATGCTCCAACGCCGGACACCCGCGTACCAGCATGCAGAGTCCGCGTGTGGAGTACTCGTTCCGTCGAATGCGGAAGGGCGCACGCGTGTTGTACGTGAGCTGCAAGCGCGTGAGTCGCGGCTTGGGCGACATGCCGAACGGCAGGAAGAACTCGTCCGAGAAGGGGACCACCACCCAGCTGAACTCGCGCAGATTCGAGCTGCGCTTACAGCACGACGTCCAGATCTCGCGCGAGAGGCAGAGGCTCTCGTCTGACGCCACGAAGCGAGCTTTCTCCGTGTACGAGCACTTCCAGCCGTCCAGGTACTCCATCCGTGGGCAGAGCTTCATGACGAGGCCCAGGAACTCGTTCGAGGCCCCTTCGCGGTCATACTGAGTGCGGGAAGGTACCGTGAGCTGCCGCAGCCCTCGGCCCGGGCCCTTGAACCAGCGCTCCAGCGCCGTAAACAACCGGATGAATGTGTCGTCGATGCTAGCGTCCACGGCGTCAGCATGCAGCCGGTCCTTCTTAGGCAGGATTAGCGCTTCGAGATGCGGACAGCTCTTGGACGCGGCGCTCAACACCTCGCCCAGCGCAAAGTGGTGCAGTGGCACGCCCGTCAAGTCCAACCGCAGCAAGTTGGGACAGTGGCCCAGTAGCTGGTTCCAGTCCACCCACTGCGCGTGCTGTATCGTGTCCGCAGCGGCACCTGTGTCTTCTTCTCGAGCCAGACTCTCCGACGCTTCCAAGTCCCACCACAACGGACGCTTCTCCGAGGTGATGGCGATCCGCAGGTCCAATAAGCGCTTGCCGGAGCCGCCAGAGGCTAACTGGGCTCCCCACTGCTTTTGCTGCACCTCTTCTTGGCCGGTAGTGAACGTCATGGTCAGCACGCGCGTGGACGAGTACTCTGAGCAGAAGGCGCGTGTGATCGAGCGCCAGGCGCGACACACGCATGCCAAGCGGTCCAGCGACGCCGTCGACGGCTCGGTACGCATCTCGGCGAAGTGCGGCGCCGAGGGCGGGCGCCCATCCACGAGAACTTCGTCAGGAGCGGCAGGTATAAGCTCCGGGGCCGCCGCGAACGCCAGGATCTCGCGCTGCAGCGCCAACGGCAGCGTCTCCATGCCGGCTTCTTTCGATGCTTCCGAGACGCGAATGAGGCGACGGAGCGACTATGGTATCTGTCATTGGTCAAAAAGGAACGAAGACGTTCGTTTACAGCCAATGAGGTACTAGTATGCAACACGAGATACGGGACGGCACTCGAGATTCGTCCCGTGTTTCAAGGCCATCCTCAACTTCGCCGTGCTCCAGAAGAAATGAGCAGCTACGCCCTGATCTCCCGCCGTGCACTCGTCCAGACCTGTTTTGTATACCCACAGCACTCAATGCGCATGGAACCCCAGCCAGTTCTGCGCCCCGTACTTGTCGTACTCACGAATCGCCTCCAAACTGGAAGGTGTCGCAGTCATGGACACTTGACAATCCACTCGAAAGGCCGGTCGTCTTCCCCTCGACTGCCAACGTCCCCACGGTAGAAGGTGCCGCCGATCACGTCCGGGTACCGCCACCGCGTGCTGAACACGGAGAGCCTCGAGACGCGGTACCGCTCTTTACTTTTCGCGTTCGAGCGCGACTTGAGTCGCTCCAATGTGAGTTGGAAGCGCACGCTCGGGTGGTTGGCCTTCATGGCGGCCCGCAGACCTCCCAGCCGATCTTCCCATTGATGGGGCAGACTCGACTTGAGCGAGAGCCCGCGCAAGTGGCCGAGGTTCACGAGCAGCAGAGCGAAGCAGCTGTCTGCGAACGACCCGGCCGGTTCGCGTGCCACGCGCTCGATCAAAGGCACCACGAGCTTGACAAAGTCCTGCATGATGCCGAGTTTGACATTGCGCTGCTTGATGATCGGCGCCAAGTGGCGGATAAATCCGAAGGCGGCGTCGGCCGAAACCCGCTGGAGAGATGCGATGCCAATGTCCGCCAGGTGGCTCATCTTGGCCAGCGCCAGCAGTCCGCGGCGACTCACCGTCTGGATGGCATCCCGTCCTCTGTACCGGGTCGCCTCCACGATACTGAGCTGTTTCAAGTACGGCGTGGCCACGCTCAAGCGCTGGAGGAAGACGTCGTCGAAGACGTCGAGGTCGACACGGAGCTCGACGTCCGGGTGCATGAAGACCTTAAACGAGACCAGGAACGGCAGCCCATCCACCAGGGAGCATAACCCAGCGGACGTGTACGGGCGTAGAGCGTCGCAGGACGATGATGTTGTCGCCAAGGAGGCAGAAGCGGAGTGCGTCGTCCTCTGTTCGTCTGGTCTTCGGTCATTGCCAGTTGTACTCGTCGATTGTGGTGTCTGGGCCTCGTGATTCTCCGCCTCGGGCTGGAGAGAGAAGGCACCCGTGAAGTCCAGCGCCAGCTCTGTCAGCCGACTCTTCCGTGTGGAGCCGAAAGGGACGAAGAAGGCGTCGGCGAAGGGGACGACCGCCCAGTTGAACTCGCGCAGTTGCGTGCAGCTACGACAGAAGAGCGTCCAGACCCCGAGCGATACATGCCATTCCTCGTCGCAGTGCACTGCGCCCCAGCCGTCGCTCAAGTACGTGAGCTTCCAGCCGTCCAGCACCTCTACATTGGGGCAGAAGCGGGCAACTGCCGTCAGGAAGTCATTCGACGTCGCGGGGACGTGCGGCACGACCAATTGGCGCAGTCCGCCTTCGCTGCCACGGCGAACCCAGCGTTCCAGCGCGGCGGCCAGGTGGCCCACGAACGTGGCGTCATCCTCATCGCCATGGTACGCTCCAGCGATCTCTGGCGCCAGCTTGTTCCACCTCAGTGGCAGCGGCAGCACGAGCGCCTGCATCTTGAGACAGTGCTGCGAGGCCGCCACCACGATCTCGCCCAGGTTGCGACGAGTGAGGTATCCCATCTTGGAGAGGTCGAGCCGCTGCAGGTTCGTGCAGGGCCGTAGCAGCGCGTGCCAGTCCAGCGCCTTGGTGCGTTCGAGGCCCTCGCGCGCTGTGACGTGGCCGAAGAGCGCGAGTCGCAGGTCCAGAACGAGCGCTCCGGTGATCGCAACCTTCTCCAGCGCGGCCTGCTGCTCCGCCTCGGTCTTGTGGGACAGGTTCACTTTGAGCGTGCGCTTGAGGTATTGCGAGATGATTTGGGCGAGCAGCTCGGCCCAGTCGCGGCTCACGAGCCGCCACTCGGCCAGCGCGGCGATGGCCGCCTTGTGGTGTCTCGCCAAGCGGCGCCAGGCCCGGCGCTTTGTGGGCAGCACCTTCACCTCTGCGACGTCCTTCACCGCGAACGACAGCACCCGCTCCGTCACGGAGCGCGGCAGCGTCGTCAGCGAGAGCTGCACCGGATCGCGGCGCCGAAGGCCGTCCAGAGCTCGGCGCTTGGGCGCCGCGGCCATCGCTGCAGCCGGCTTCGATTTGCGACTGGCTTTGATGTCCGAGGCAGCGCGCTTCCTGTCACTAATTCAGAAAAGCACGCCTGTAACGTAGTATACAACAACCAGGATCTAGCAAACTCCTATACTTTATCTAGACCTCCTAAATATTATTCTTTACGGTATGCGCAGACCGAAACTTATCCAGTTGGGGAGGTTTTGAATTAAATAAGGCAGGTTCCGCCTCCCCAAAATGGCATGTTGGTCCCGGCATTATTGGCGCTGCAAGCAGAAACCCGTTTTTGTACAGCACGTCAGCGCCGATTGTGCCGTTTACTTTTGCCGTTTTATACCACTTTGGTTCGCCAAACTTTGGCGCGCACAAATGGTATAAACCGGCAATTTAAATCGGCAAAAACGGTGCTGATGATCTGTGCATAAACGGGCGCCATAAGCAGAAAAGGGGCGTTTAACACTGGGCTTCACCGTCCGAAGTGCCTTCCGTTGCCGCAGCGACAAGGTCCACTTGACCTGCGCTCTGGACCACGAGTTCGGCCCCGTGGCGCTTGGCGCGACCCTGGACGGCAAGCACTCCGGCCCACGCTGCCGCGGGACGAGCTCGCTGCCTGAAGCGCGAACGATCTTCCTGATGGAGAAGATACTCGGCCAAGTCTTCAACAAGACCCGCCGCGTGCTGCCGAGCAAGCTCGAGTTCGACGGGTTCTGTGAGAAGTTGCAGCTGGCCGTCGAGTACGACGGCCGCCAGCACAGGTTGGTCGCGTTGTTGCGTTGCTGCGTGTAGTGCTGCTAACTGACCATGCGTCCCATGAAGCGAGTGGGTGCCCTTCTTCCACCCTAAGCTAGATGCACAGATCGAGAGGGACGAGATTAAGCGTCTCGACGCTAAAGCGCTCAAGATCAACCTGATCACGATTCACCACAGTCTGAAGACTACCGCTGCCATGGGCGCGTACCTCGTCGCCACGCTGCGCCATCTGAAGTTTGACGTCCCTGGCCAAGACTGGGTGGCCCTCGACGCGGAGTTTGAGAAGCAAAGGGCCGTGGCAACCGTTCGAAGCTTCATTGGCGCGGGACAACGCGGCCATGGTGCTCGCTGACACCACCTGGAGCCGCGTGCTTCTTGGAGGGGCTCTTGGCATCGTTCATAGGGTCGTTCTTGCGGCCCATCGTTGCGTCGAAGTGGAGATGTGGGGAAAAAGCTTGGGCTTGCGAGAGCGGATGCTGAAAAGGCCACGTTCGAAGGGCGAAGCTAGAGGCAACGCGTCTTAGGAAGCGTGCACGGTGCAGGAGGGGTGGCATCAAATCGATCGAGATCTTCATGCGAGCCAAACTTGCAGTGACCACCAGGCCAGCAAAATTTCGAGGTCCGTTTCGGCTTTCGCCGCATTCTCTTGACTTGGAGCGTCGGGCGACGACTCTTGCCTGGCAGTTGGGAATACTTGGCGTTTGTATGTGTCTGGGATTCCCCGAAAGGGTGTTGACTGACGTACGTTGAAGTTTGACGTGGATCTAGCGACTTTCACTTGACTTCTCTATGGTTTACTGAATCCGAGTGCAAATATCCTGCCAAGAGCGATCGTCCTTCAGCATTCGGTTGAAAAAGTCTTCCCAACCAAATGGCCCTCTGTATGCACATCCGTTGCAAAACCGTTCTCCGCTCTGGCGCATGCAGCTCGCCTCCTGTCTTGCAACCACCCCTTTATCGCCCAATGCAGAGGTTGGCTCGCTTTTCGTTCTTTCAGTCCGCTCATTCCAACATCCGCCTCCGACCTCGCAAGCTCCAGCCTCTTCCTCTACTTTCGACCTCCACCACCCCGCCAAGCTACAATGGGCCGCAAGAACGACAACAAGAAGGAGACCAAGGCTGAGGCCGAGAAGACCGCCGCCGCCGGAGCCAACCAGAAGGGCAAGCCCGGCAAGGAAGGTAAGCACCCTGCCCTCGTTCCTACGTCTCGTTGTGCTTCTTTCTCTGCTCTCACACACACTGCTCACTGCTGTGTGCCTTCGTCGACGCCTTACGGAAACTGTACTCGTCTTCAGACGGCAAGGCCGGCAAGAAGGGCGGCAAGAAGTAGACCTCGGCCGTAGTCAAAGCAGACGCGGTCGAACGCACTCAAGTGCTCGGCGTCTCCTTCCGATACCATGACCCACAGACAGCATTAATCTCAAAACTTGATGCCAGCACAAGCTTCTCAAACTCATTTGACAGCGATTGGGGGCCCTGCCTGTCTCCTCAAAAGCGACCTCCCTCAAGGTGAAGGCACTTCAGCGTGCACTCTGCATCCCACTCGACAGATCAAAGCTGGCTGCGAGGCAGGCTCCCAGCCAGATCCTTGTTGTTTTGCAGCACCTGCAGCTGACGACGCAGCACCTTGCCCGACAGACTCCTCGGAACCGTGTCGATTAACTCCACGTCACGCACGCGCT
>JAADYJ010000156.1:0-34223 GCA_023338205.1 Halophytophthora polymorphica | reverse complement strand
CTGCGTGTGCTGCTGGTGGCCGTCGCAATCGGCGCAGTGGCTGTCGCTGTCGCCACTCCCGCTTGCAATCTGCTGGCGTCGTGCGCCATGAGACGCTAGCGGATTGGCCGGTTCGGCGTTCGCAAGTCTTCAGCTCGCCCATCCCCACCCTCAGAAGCCAACTGATTGGCTGCTCGTTGGGACGACAGGTCGCGCAGGTCGCGTGAAGGTCGCACCAAGGGTCGCAGCGAACTGACTTCTGCCGGGTGTAGCCATCTCGACCAGGTGACGAGACTGCCAATGCGTCGCGTCGCGAAACTACGCACGTCCCCTACAGACACGCACGCCGTCTGCAGGACGCAGACTCTGCAGCCAAGTCTACGGCCAGAAGGCAGTGCCTTCAAGCAGGCGGTTGGCACAGAAGGTGGAGCCACTCCGCATTGAAAACGAGCGTGAGCTCCGCCTCCACGCCGCCAAGTTGCATCCCCAGCACTGGCGCAGCGTGGCTGTTTGTCGGACAGCTAATAATGCATTGTCTGCTAGTGGTGTCAAGTTCCACGAGCAGGAAGAAGGGCGTGCACCTCAAGCGTAGGCTCGGCATGCCCCCCAGGGAGTGGGGGAGGTCTCGAGAAATTAAAGAAATTTATCACGTTGTAAGCCTTTCGGCTACAGCAGCGCGTCGCGAGTCCGCGATCCAAGATATACTCGCTTACCCTCCCACACGGAGACTTGCCCATTTGGGGCACTATTTCCTAGTATTCTGCATGCACTATGCTTAAAGAAAGGCTCCGAGGTGTGCCCCGGGCAGTTCAGACGCTGGGCGGACGGATAGCCGACATGAAGAGCTCCTTCGAGGTAGGCATGATGCTCGCCGTCACGGGCGTCACCAACTTCTGCATGTTCCCGGCGGTGCGCCTGCTGTACCGCAAGGAGCTGGTCTTCGAGGTGCGTGATCTGCGCGGCGCTGTGTTGCGTGGCAAGCTCGTGGTGTGCGTTGCAGGGGCCTCTCCGACCGGTAAAGGTCGGCTTGATTGACATATGCGCCTCGTGTTGCGCCGCTCGCTGTGGCAGGCGTCCATGGGGATGTTCACTATGATCACCAGCTTCATGTATCATTGCTGTGACAGCATTGGCGGTCCGCTGTGGCTTACAGAGGTACGACCAGCCAGCGCAGTGCATTCATGGGCAGCGCTTTCCGCCCGAACTACTGGCCGCACTGAGTGATGCTGGTCTCTTTGGCTCTGTTGCGTGGTGCAGGGCCAATGGCATCGACTGGACAACATTGGCGCCATCATGAGCTTCATCTCGTGGAGTATCCACCTCATGGACCTGCGGCACCCGGTGCGGCAGCGCTACCTGCAGTACTTCTTCCTGGCCGTCGTGCTGGCCTTCCAGGAGAAGAACCCGTGGGACGACTGGAACACGGTGCTGCCCATTGTCGGCAGCTTCGTCCTGCTACTGGCCAGCTTTGCGGCGCGGAGACGCGTGCCCAGCTACGACCTGCTGCAGCTCCGCCGCGGCTTGCTGCTGCTGGGCTGCGGCGTGGGCTGCTTCGTGCGCGGCCTGGACGACGACTCGGACCCTTTCCGCTTCTTCCACGGCTGCTGGCACGCCTTCGTGGGCGCCGCCGCCTACTTTAATTTCAAGGTGCTGGCCTCGAGCGGCGGCGGCTCGCACTTGCCCATCAAGAGCTACACCGATTAGCCAGGTCGCTCGCTCCAGAGGCTTCACTTTATTTTGTGAGATCAGTCCTCTGAGTCTGAGTTGTGGCAAAAAGTTGGCTGTTCTCGGATCTCATTGGCCCAGTGCCTCCTTTTCATCTGATTTTGCTACAATGAGGTGGGAGCTTTCCCATCTGTATGAAGGCCGCTTCCAGACGGCGAAACAGCAGCTGAAGAAGGAGGCCGCCTGGTTTTTCTTCGCGATATACTACGAAAACTCGTCCCAGGCGTATTAGTCCGGACTCGGGCGTTCTGAGGCAGCCAGACAGACCCCCTTGGCGCGCGTCCTCGTCATGAGCAGCTACGGCTCAATCTCGCGCTCGACGGACAAGGCAGAGGCCGACGGCGACGACTCCGCCATCCGCGCCCAGCAGCAGGAGCCGCTCCTCGCCCCCTCGCCAGCGCAGCAACACGACGGCGCCACCATGAGCCTCGCCGACAAGCTCTACGCGTACGACCTGACGCTGTCCACGCTCACGTTCCAGCGCTTCGGGCGCAGCCCCACGCCGCGGCTCTGCTGGGAGATCTTCTCGCACTCGGGCGATGGCTTCCTGTACGTCTGCATCTCTTCATCTCTGTGCTGGGCACTCGCTCCCCCTGGCGACGGTGTCATGGCCCTGGCGAGCACTAACGTTCATGCATGTGGCTGCACGTGCAGGTGGCTGTTGACCATCCCTCCGGTCATGGGCGTGCTGTGGATGGCCGGCCTCATCGGGCCCTTCGAGGCCTCGACCAAGATGTTCCTCTCCGCGCTCTCCGTGTGCATGATCGTACGTACCGCTGCCCTCTGCCTCTCACGCTGCACTCCACTCTTATCCGGACTGCACCGGCTTACGTGTGCGCCACTGCGCCGATTCCCGCGCCGGCGATTGCGTTCATGCCAGGTGGACATCATCGCTATCATGCTGCTCAAGCTGGTGTTCCGGCGCCAGCGCCCGCCGCACCACACTGCCGACATGCGCTTCGTGGGGCCCGACCAGCACTCGTTCCCGTCCGGCCACTCGACGCGCGTGTGGTGCATCGTGGCGCTGTTGGTGGACCTGGCGGCCACGCACCCGTGGATCCTGCGCGACTTTTTCTACGGCCTGGCGCCCGGCGCGCTCGTGGCGCTCTCCCTCGTCTGGGCCATGCTGATCAACTTCTCGCGCATCGCGCTGGGCCGCCACTACCCGTCCGACGTGCTAGCGGGCACGCTCATCGGCTTCTTCGTCTTCTACCCCATCTCGGCCTTCTTCATCCACTACTACGGCATGCTGGAGACAAGCACGTCGCCGCCGCACCCACCCGTCTACTAGCCGGCCCTTCTCGCGCAGTGCTGCTCGCGTCAAGGCACTGCAAGCTTGGCAAAGACGTCTTCCTCACTCGGAGACAAGACAGCGGGAACCCGCGCTGGCCTCGAGAAGGCGCGGGCTCGCTAACGTTCTTCTCAAGCAACAAGTGCTCTTTTCGCCTGTGCTGCTGCATTGGCTCGCTGCTGCGCGAAGGAGGCGGCCTGCACTGCAAGGAGGCCGTGGCAACAGCCAGGCACGCAGCGCCAAGGTGGGTGGGCTACGAGGCCCCCACGTCGCCATTCTCTCGGTGGCTGTCGTCGTCCAGTCTGACCCTGCATCGCGATATACCTTTCATCCACAATAACCCATGGAATAATTTGAAATAACAGGTTGTACCCACCAACGGATTTGGGACCGAGCTGTTGTATGTGGTGAGGCGGCTACATGTCGCGCCTTTTCACTTGAGTTCCCCGCACAACACGATGTGGCCGTCACCGCAGTCCCCAGAAGTCTTTGCACGGCGGTGTAACGGCTCCATGCGTGTCATTGCGGGCCCGGGAGCGCTCGAGCCGCGTCGCTGGCCCTTCTCGCCGCTGGTGGCGCGCCATCTGGCAGGCGCTTCCAACGCCCACGCGCAGTGAGCAGTGAGCAGCGAGTGCGTCTCCCCGTGGCGGTCTGGGCGTGGTGAGCTCCGCTGGCAACGCCGTGCTCAAGCCACGAGACCAAGACACGAGCGTGGGGGTGGCTGCACTGGCGCAGAGGCCACGCGGCCGACGATACCATACGCCGAGCTGCAACCTGCACCAGGAGTAGGAGCAGTAAGAGACACAGTACTCGTCACAAGTGTCACGCACGCGGCGGAGCTGCTGGCGTCGCCATGCCCGGCGGCTGTGCAGAGTACGAGGTCTTGCTGCCTCGCGCTGGAGGCGACACCGCGCTGGTCTTCGGTCGGGAGCTCTTCAGTCGCGAGTTCGTGGTGCAGCGCGTGGACCTCGACGCGCTCACGTCGTTGCTCGCACGGCGTACGGAGACTGCGCGTGGCCTCGCTCGGGTCCACGCAGGCCACGTCGTGGTCAGCGTGGACGGCGTCGTCGCCCGCGGCTTGTCCTGGAGCAGCTTCACGGCGCTCTGGAGGGACACGGCAAGCATGGCCCAAGACGCGACGTCAGCTTTCCACCGCGTGCTCTTCCGTGACCGCAGACGCGCCGACCTGGAAGTGGAGATGCAGAAAGTCTGGACGGCGTCGAGACCCACGCGTGCCGCTCGGACACTACCATTGGACGAAACGGCGCTGCAGACCGAGCTGAGCGACGTCCATGCGCTCATCTGGCGCCACGAGCTCACGCGTGCCTACGCTGCGCTCCACGCCTTGCCCGTCGGTTGCGACCCACTAGTGTGTCTGCTGGCAGCGGAGCTCGAGGTTGTGCGCGTGCTGGTATCCCACGACGCGCTATACGCCAAGCAAGCGCGTCGTGTGGCGTCCCGAGCCGCGTCGTGGCTCGAGAGTCTCGTGGATCTGCCGTCGTTGTCGTGCTCGAGCCGACTGCAAGCCCGAGTTGCTCTCGCCGAGGCGCTCTTCTTGCTGGCGCTGCTCCACCTCGTTGCCGAGAAGCAGCTCACCGCAGTGACCACCGCCAGAAGATGCGCCACGCTGTACGTCGAGCTCAGCAAGGAGCTGCTCGTGGACGGAGAAGCAGGAGAAGTCTCGACGATCGAGCTGCGCGTGGTGCCGCATGACGTCCTCCAGGACCTACAGGCGCGTGTACACTTCGGCTTGGGCGTGTTGCACGTGGGTGGCGCGCTGGCACTGCAAAAGTCACACGAGTGGGTTGGCACACTGCTTCACGGCGCCTGCGATCCAAGCAAGGGGCTCCAGTATCTCTTGCGCTGCTGCAATGCTCGCTCCCATGGCTCGTCCAGCAGTCTGCGAGCCAAGTGGGCGACGCTGGCGTTACTCCATAGCTCCGCAGCTGTTCGACTCGCTCAGCGGACGGGCGTCGGACGTGACAGCGACCAGCTCGTACGCTCCGTCAACGCGTGTCAACGTGCCGCGACCCAGAGTCAGCCCGGAGTGCTCTTGTTTCTCTGGAGGAGGACCCCCGGAGCAGGTTCAGTCGTCGATACGCACCACTTGGACGTGCTGGAGGCTGAACTCGCGCGGGTATCGGCAGAAGACGAGCGCGTGCACCTTGTGCGCTTCGATGTGGGCTACCAGCGGTTCGTGGCGCGCGACTGGACCCGCGCGACTCTGCAGTTCGTGCCCATTTGCAAGTGTGCCAGCGCCCCGCCAAAGTTACGTGGCCTCAGCAGTCTCTTCTTGGCCGTCGGGTACTTGCTTCAGCCGCCGTGCGGGGACGGCGTGAGCGGGGCTGCTGCTGGTCTGGACGCCAAGCTCTCGAGCTCCGTGCGTCTATTGCTGCGGTCAGCGCGTCGCTTCCTGGCGCTGGAGATGGAGCGCGAAGGTGACGACCGTGAGGCAGCGTCGCTGTTCGAGCGACTTGGCGCGTTCTTGGTAGGAGACGATGACTATCTCCAGCTCTTGCCGTGGGAAGTGTTGTACGTGTACTGCCACTCCAGCTTGTCCAGCTTCGGCCTGGTCTTGGGGTCGCACGTCGAGATGCAAAAGCGCAGTCAGCATCAGGATGCACTCGAGCAACTCGACGCACTGTCCCGGACTTTGGCTCAACAGTTGGATGGTGGTCGCGTCCAAGAAGACCACGAAGCAGAGCGCAGTCTGCTGCGATCGATCGTGCTCTTCCACATGCATGAGCTGGATGGCTGTCACGACCAACTGCAGCAGTTGTGGAGACGATGGCTTCCACACAACGCGCATGGGCCTAAAGCTGCAGGACGAGGTGCTTCGTCCGTGCCATCGTACGTGCGCCCGGTCGCGTGGTTCTACCAGCTTTGTCTGCTGCTGGAGCGGAAATGTTCAGCGTCGACTGTCGCCTCAGATGAAAAGACCTGTCCAGCATCACGCTCTTTGGGCACGGATAACACGTTGAGTGACGTTGACGGTGCCACGCGTTACGACAGCAGCGAGCCACAGCAGCGATACGCGTACCAGTACATCTACGGCGGGAAGCTGCGAGCCCTGGGCAAGCTGGTCTCTCGTCTGGCACACTACAAGGTCACAAGCACTGGCTTCTCTCTCGAGTCCGATGGCGACGGTATCGTGCCCACCTACGACAGGTAGACATACTCCCACATATATAAACAAGACGCTTACACTGATGCGCTGCGGCCCGCTTCGTCCGTACTGCTGGTGACACGAGCTGCAAGCTGAAGATGCAGCGCGATGCGGCCCAGGCGGAACTTACGCCGCGTGCGTGGGCCCAGACTGATCCTCCTCGTGCGTTCCCTGTCGGGACTTAGCGTCGCCCGACTTCTTCCACGCGAACCGCTTCGCGAACGCCGGCGCAGCCACACTCGGAGCTGTGAACCGGCCGAAGCGAGACTTGCTCTTTGGCGCCTGCGTCGGCGGGGGAGAGTACAAGAAGGACTCCTCGATCTCTTGGTCGAAGGACGGCGCGGTGCTAATGGTGCTGGACTTCTTGAGCGTGCTAGTCGGGATCGATGGTTTCCGGCTCAGCAAGGCTCCGGCCACTCCGGCAACGGCTCCGAGCGTCGGTCGACGCTTCTTCTGTCCGTTGTTGTCGTCCATAGACGAAGAGGATGAGCCTGAGGAGTTGCTGGAATTCTTGCTCGACGCAATGCTCACCTTGGAAAGCTTGTCGAACAGCGCGCCGCCACGCCACAGACTCCCGGACTTCGGGCGCGAGATCCCGTTCTGAACGGCCATGCGCTCATCTGTCTCCTCGCCACTCGCACGTCCCGTAGACCTCGGAGACGGACTCCCCAGCGAACTCCCGCGGTCGCTGTCCGTGTCAAAGTAGTGAGGCCCATTCGGGGCCTCGTCCAAATCGCTGAGGCTGGGTTCGTCGTCCTTTAGCGTTGGAGCAGCAGTGCCCTTCGCGCTTTCGGCAGAAACCGAGGCGTACGAGTCTTCGCGCGATCTCGACACGGAGCTCAAACCGGACGCGTAGCTATCGCGAGGGGTCCCCGAGTCAAAGGACAGCTCGCCAAAGAAGGACCCCGAGCGCACCGAGGACGGCCGGTCAAAGTCTGACATGCTGCTGAGGCTTTGGTTACTGTCGTCTTCGACTCCCGTCACACCCGTGCCAAAACCAGCGTTGCTGTTGGCGTCCGCATAAATCGGAGCTGCAGCCTTGGGGGTGTACGACACGGATGTCGGCTTGAACTCGTCTTCCTCCAGAGTCTCGCCATAGCTGTCGTTGCTAACATCACTGCTGGCATCACCAAGGCTGTCTTCTTCAACCAAGTAGTCGCCACTCGATGCCGATCGAATCAATGGTTTGGAAGTCTCTTCCGGAGCATGAGTCGTGGCGACTTCTTCGTGTCGAGGCGACTGGCTTCGGTCACTGTCGGTTTCCGGGGTGACTTCCGTCGACTCCTTGACCGGCGAGTCGGCAGTGGAGGTGGGCGGCACAATGGGCGCTGCGCGTGAAGCACCGACGATTGAGGTTTCATCGACACTCGAGTCGTCGTCGTCACTGTCATCACTGTCATCACTGTCGTCGCTGTCACCAGACACAACCGAAAAGCGCCCTGTCATACTCAGCATCTGAAGCTCCTGGAGCGTGGGCTGTCGGCGGACCTGCGGGCGATCCTTCTCGGCGCGCTGGATCTCAGCGCGCTCCATTTCAGCAAGTTCTCGATCCCGCTCGATACGCTCCCGCTCGATACGCTCTTGCTCGACACGTTCCTTCTCAGCCTTACGAGCTGCCATCTCGGATCGACGGTGGCTTGCCACCTTCCGACCAATCCTTCCACGCCACGCCGACTGGATTGAGATGGCGCCTTTGGTCTTAGCAGCTGCAATGCGTGCCATCTCTCTGCGCTTGTTAGCCTCCGTCACAGCCAGTGCTACTCGCCACTTGTTCTGGATCTTGAGCGCCATTTCCTCTTCTTTCTTTTTCTGCACCCGGAGTCGTTCAGCTTCTTGTCCCGCAAGCACAGCTCGCCACTGACACTGTAGCTTCACTGCCATGGCATTCTCCAGCTCCGCTTGAGCCGCCACGCACGCCTGCTTCTCCTTCCTCAACTTCGAAATCTTCCTGGACGCGATAGCTGATCGCCACTGGCACTGCAACTTCACTGCCATCGTGTTTTCTAGCTCCGCCTGGGTAACCAAGGCAGCTCTTTTCTCGTTGCGTAAATGGTTGGCCACATTTGTTGCGAGCACTGATCGCCACCGTGCCTGTAGTTTCACCGCCATGGCACATTCACGCTCCTTCAACTTCGCTTCCTCCGCTGCGGCAACTGCTCGCCTCCATTGGCTTTGGATTTTCATCGCCATCAGGTTCTCCAGCTTGTCAAGGTTTGCCTCCGAAGCCGCCTTGATTTCAGCTCGCAGCTCTTCCACCTTTGATCGAGCCATCACGCCACGCCAGCGCGTCTGGATTCTCAGCGCCGTCAAGTTCTCGATCTGTACGAGCTGAGCTTCGACGTCTGCAATCGCTTCAGTTCGCATATCAAACACTTCCAATCTGGCAGCATACCCACGCCACTGACACTGGATCTTTGTGGCCATCGCATCCTGAACACCAACATCCCGCATCAGCTTATCAGCACGAAGATCAGCAGCGTCAGCCCGCGCCACAGATCCACGCCAAACACTTTGGATCCTGGTGGCCATGTCATGAGCAGGATCAAACATCTGAGCCTGTTCGACCCCAAGGCTCTCAGCACGTGTCATAGCAGCATCAAAACGCAGTTCCTCCACCTCGGAACGCGCAGCGGCACCACGCCAGTGGCTCTGGATCTTCACCGCCATCTCGTTCTCGACCTCCGCCTCGCGAGCCTGCTCCGCCTCCTCACGAGCCTGCTTCTCCGCAGCGGCACCAAAACGCAGCTCCTCCACCTCGGAACGCGCAGCGGCACCACGCCAGTGGCTCTGGATCTTCACCGCCATAGCATTCTCCGCCTCTGCCTGTGCAGCCGCAGCCGCAGCAGCGGCAACCTCCGCGCGCTTGTCGGCGACCTCAGAGCGAGCCGTTGCGCCACGCCAGTGGCTCTGGATCTTGATCACCATTGACGTTTCAAGGTGCTTACGAGCAAGTATCTTCTGTTGGGCTTCGGCCTTCAATCGCGTCGCGGCTTGGATAGCCAGACTTTTTCGCCAGACGCTCTGAACCCGCACGATTGCCGTCAGCTTGGCGGCAGCACGTGCCTGCGCGGCGTGTGCACGAAACACTGATTGGATAGTCGTCGCAGCATCACGCTCTTGACGCCGAGAAGCAGCTTCTCGCCTCGCTTGTTGCCCAGCCAACGTTCGTGTTGCAAAGTCTTGGATCTTGTAAACCGCTCGAAGTTGGGTCTTGTAGGCTGACTGGGCGTGACGAACGCGCGCAATGGACTGGAGCAAAACCGCGGACGCGTTTCTGGAGGCAAGGTCGCACTGGTACCGCTGCCGTTGAGCTTTGCCGCGCACCATTTTTTGAATGACCACGGCGCTAATCTGCTCACGCTCCAAGCGTTCACGTAGTTGTTGCGTGCGCTTCTCGGCTTGCCGGCGCCTAAACTCGGTCTGAATTCGGATCGCAATACGCTCGGCAGCTTCCACACGTTGACTGTACGCTTCGCGAGCAAATTTCCCGCGCGCACGTGACTGGATCCTCGTTGCCATATCGTTCTTGCGCTGGGCCTCCCGTCGTTCTTGTTCCTTCGTGCGGAAAATCCGCCCCCCGTGTGTGCCCACTGCTTTGCCGTTGATCATGAACGGTTTGTTGGTCTGCTTGGCCATTTCAGCTGTGCAGAGCAAGATAGACAGTTGCAACCGTGAGCAATCTCGTAATAAGGGGACGATCGGGTTAGAAATGACCGACGCTGATGCGTACCTGCTTTGCGATCCATTTCTGCGAACTTCTGCGCCGCAGACCTCATGTCAAGCTTTCCGCTGTCCACCGAAGCCTTGATCTGTTCGATGTCGGGCTCCGTAGATGACACGGAGATCATAGACTCCATCGATTCCATGGACGCCTTCCTAACAGATTCCATGGACCCTTTGCGGGAGGACTCGATAGACGCTTTGCGGGAGGACTCGATAGACGCTTTCCGTTCGGCCTTCTGCTCTTCTCTAGAGCGTGTTTCAGCTACAAAGCGCAACACGACAGGCTCGTCAGCACCTTCTATCACAGTCACAATCATGACAGTGAAGCGAACAATGTACCAAGGTGCTCTTGAAACTTCGCCAGCGCTTTCAAGGAAGCAGCACTCGGCTTTTTAATACGCGCTGCTGGGTCCGTGAACGGGTAGCGCTTGGCTGCATGAACGCAACAACAGATCGTGGTGCAGTTAGACTCGACGCATGCCCCTGACAAGTTTAATCATGCCGTTCTTCATGCAAAAAGCACTTGACTCACCTGTCGTCACCGTGTCCTCGTTGAGCGTGTGCTTGGGCACCATAATGCCGTTCTTCATCACCACTTGGTGGGTGATGTCGTGCTGGTCATACTTGAGGAGCGAAGCCTTGGCCTTTTCCTCAGCCTCTTTCTCGGCTTGTGCCAGCTCCTTCGTGTGCATGTACGCGTGGTCGAATTCCGCTGATGAGAAGTTGTTCTTGCCAAAGGCCTTCCTGGCGCTCAGCTCTTTTTGGCGCTCCTCCTCTTGCAGGCGTCGCTTCTCCTCCATCTGCTCCTCAAAGTAGGTCTTCCCTCCGGCAAAGTTGCGGAGTGTCTGCTGCGCCTCGCGCTCAGCTTTCAGCAAGCCTTCGCGCTGCTTCTGCGAGTGCGCGTAGGATTGGTCGTACTCGGTCGAATACGACGTCTTGGAGTGCAGCTCCTTGATCTCTTGTGCGCGCTTGCGCTCCAGCTCGTCTAGCCGCCGCTGCTCCTCGCGCTTCTCGTACTCGTAGGTGGCACCATCCTTGGAGAAATTGGAGAGCGAGGCCTTGTGCTCCAGCTCGGCGGTGCGCTCCAACTGCTTCTGCTGCTGCGTGTGGGCGTATGCACGGTCGTGCTCGAGCTCATACGAGGACTTCTTGGCCATCTGCTCGCGAGACGCCTGCGCTGCGCGCCGCTCCTGCTCCTCGCGCAGCTTGCGCTCCTGCATGGCCGTGTCCACGAGCGTCTCCGAGCTCTTGACGACCGTCTGCGAGCGCTTGGCCTCCTCCTCCGCCTGGCGGTCCGACTCGCGGCGCTCGCGCAGGCGCCGCAGCACGCTGTTCGCGACGGAGTTGTCCTCCTGCTGCGACGACTTGACCCAACTCGGCTGCGTTTTGCCGACTGGCGCGCTCTTCTCCGCCACTACATGTACACAAGCACAGCAACAAGAACGCCGACCCGTAAGCACGTGCACGCGGAAGCGAGCCTGGCCAAACGCGCGCGCCTCGCCGTCGCCCCGTACCTTGGCCGACGAGCCGGCGGTTGAACCGCGGCGCAGGCGCCTTCTGCGCGTCCGCATCCTTCACGGCGCCCTTGTTGAACATCTCGCGCAGGTTGGCCACGCGGCCGCGCGCCTCGGCCAGCGCCTTCCTCTCCTCTGGCGCACACGCACACATCCACACACACACACACACCGGCGCATCCGTGAGCCCACGCACAGCCTGCGTCTCCACACGCGGCGCCTGTATTTCGCTTCGAAGTTGCCGCCACACGCACCTTCGTTCATGGTGGCGGGCGGGCGAGTTCTCGACTGAGGCAACAACGGGGAAAGACTCGAGTCCGCACTGGCGGCCGGATCTGGCGCTCGATAGGCAACTACGGTACTGAGGAGAGGGCGGCAAGTTGCCTGTGGGTTAAGGCGAGAGGGCGAGCGCGGCTGTGGGCTAAAACACAACAGAGCCTATCCCAGCCGGCCTCTGCCACGTGCGCCTCGCCTCGCGGTTGGTTTGCTTTGGCTCGGTTTCTGCGGTTTGTCGCCAGTTGACGGGCGGTTACCCTCGCCTCTCCTCTGCACTGACGTTTTCCAGCTCCTCTCCTGGTGAGCGTCTCGTCCTCGGTCCGGATTGGCTGAAACAGCAGTGTGATCGGCGATATAATTGGTCGAGATGCCTCTCTCACGATCGGATTGGTCCAAAACACTGCGACGCGAGGATACTGTTGCACAGGATGAGGCTCCACAATGCGGCAACCAGCCCTTTTGCCCAGTCGTCCGGTACAGACAACGCAAGACGCCGGTTTCAGCGTTTTGCATGCATCCCGCCGCTTCAGAATGTCAAACACACGCGCAACGAGCTGGCGGGGTGCGGTATGCTCGGCCTTTTTCGCCAAGAAGTCTTCCTCAAGAGCACGGCGGTGATATCAGCGGGGGCGCCAATCTCCTCTCAGACAGACAGCTCCTCTCGTACTTTTGATAGTTCGTCAGGCTGCTTTTGGTATGCATCGTGGTGACTGCCGAACTGCCCCTTCCAGAGAGGTATCACGGCCGAATTTCCCCTGTCTTCCGTAACCAGAAAGCCAGTAAATAGGAAACCCCTTTTATTCCGGCGTTAAAGATCTCATGAAAACCGGCGTTCAAGGTTCAGCTTGCTTGGAACGCCAGATTTCGACCTCCAGCCTTTGGTACCGACTGGGCCATGCCTCACCCTACTACCACCGGACTCATCGCTTCCAGCCACAAGCAGCTCTGCTGACTGGCTCCTGCACTCCGGCTCGCTCAGCTGGCAGATGGTCCAAAAACCGTCTGGCGACACGGAAACCCTTCCAAACACGATACCCGCTTCAACTACCGACTCTAACAGGGGTAACCCTGAGCGTTTCGCCCCACGAGGCATTCACTCGCCTATTTACTTCCACCTGCCGGTCGGTCTACCAGGGCAAGAAGAAACCCGAAGCGGGGCAAGAAGCAGGAAGACGCTAGAGTGCGCGCACAGATCTAGGCGTCTACGGCGCTGGCAGGCGTCATGGCGGCGACGTTCCCCTTTGTCGGTGTGTGTGGACGAGCGCTCCGCGGCAGTGGCAATATGCGGTGGCTGACGTGCGGTACTTCTCGCTATAGATCATTTCCTGCGCATGGACAACGCACTCTGGAACATTTTTCATTGTCGACGGCTGGACCCCCTGGCCGCCGGGATCCAGAGCGTCTGGGAGCTCTGGAGCCTGCAGCCAAAAGCGCATCGGCGGGTCGTGGCTTCTCGTACGTTCAGGGCGCTAGTGCGGTGGCGTTCCGGTGCTGTAGAGCCTTTCTTGTGATTGACATGATGGCATAATGCTGTGTTGCGTGGTATTCGACAGGCATGCAGCTGCTCAAGATCGTACTGCGCCGGGTCTTGAACGCCGTGGAGCTGCGTGGCCCGGCGTGTTGCCTCGCACTCGACCAATTGGTACGCGTCAAGCCCGGACGGAGTGCGAGTTCCCAGGAGTCCATGGTCAAAACGTGCCGTTAATGGTTGTATCGATTGCTCGCATGTGCGATGGATTACTTGGGGGTTTTGGCTACGCAGAGTATGTTCCTGTTGCTGCTGCGCGGCCTGATTACCGCCAACGTCGACTTACAGCGATACGCCCGCCAGGTGAGTCCGCAATGACTGACTTGTATCCTCCTGCTGCACGTCGATATCATTATGACCGCTGTTATACGTTATGGACTCCTTGACTTGTTGCAGCTTGGGGCAGCAACGATTGTGGGCAACATTCAGGACCGTTTCAGCGAGTTCACCTCCGGCTGGAAGCTCTGCATCGAGCTGCAGCAGCGTTTGACGACTTCCTTCTCCTTTGCGTTGGAGTTCGTGGGATACGACTTCGATCTCGAGCGGTTTGAGGCGCGGCAAGCACAATTTGATGGCTTGAGAAGTGCTGTGGACGGTGCAGAGACCATCTCGTCGCTCTCCATTCGAACTACGCGCTCCGCAGCTTCGTCCTTGCACCCCACCTCCAGACCGAACACTGGGTTCGAGTTGAAGAGAGCTCACTACGAAACGGCGATCACGGAGGACGCTTCAAGCGAGAGAGAAGTCCCCACTACCACCGAGAAATTCAAGCTGAAAACGCTGGAGGAGCACCGCTTCGCCACGCGCTTCCAGGAAAAGCGGGTGACGCTGAAGACGTGGCGTCGTGCCCTACGCGAGGCGCACCAGCTCATTCGCAGCGGAAATCGTGTGACTGTGGCCGAGGCGCTATACCTGCTGTTGGAGATCATCTGGTTGGCCCCGAAAGGCAGCAACTTGGCCACGTTGTACTTGGACACTGGTTCGATTTATCTCGTGTTTGATCATCTTGAGGAAGCTGCGAAGGCGTACCGCAATTGTCTGCGACTCGATCCCACAAAATGGAAAGCTCGATACAACTTGGGGGTCACCGTGGCGCGCTTGCAAGATTTTGTGGAGGCCACGCGCCAGCTAAACCTCGCGCTGAGCGAGTGTTCAGCCGAAATCGCCGAGGAAATCCACGCCATGCTCGAGGAAATCGACCTCATCCAATGTTCGAAGAACCTTCGTGCGTTTCAGGAGACAGACAAGGCGCGGGCATTCACAACCCAATACTTGGAGTCGGTGCACCTGGTTGTGGGCAGCAACACAAAGCTGGGACCGTCGACTTCCGCAGAGGATCACACCCAAAACTACCGCAACGCTGCGCCATTGACATCGTCCGCACCGCAATTGTTTCACCCATCCAGTGGCTGGCAGGGCTCTTTGGCATCGCTGCTTCATCGTCTCCATGCATTCGCTTGGTGCCGTCGACTTCGCGTCAAAGACGAATTGCTTCAAATCGACCCGACGAGGACTGGTGGCGTTTCAACCAAAGCCCTGGAGACTCTCGTGGTCAAAGCCACTGGCACACCCTTGCGTCGAGCCGAGCGTGACGAACTCGACCTCATTTTTGGTGACAGGTGCGCAGTCCCTTATGCTTGCTCTGTCTCGTTCGGGGTTGCAACCCATCAGTCACTATAATCCAGCGCATATGAGCGACCATGGTAACCTTTGCTTACTTTGATGCACTGTGTTGCACGGTTCAGGACGATACTCTTCCACTTCTTGGTGCCTGACCCAGAAACCCTGGCCAACATTGACGAGATGCAGCGACTGGGGCCATGTTATGCGTCGCTGAACTTGAGCCTGACGCGCAGACGTGTCTTGAAAAGTGCCAATAGCAAGGCTGGAGGTCTCTGGTACTGGATGGAGATGACTATGGCAAGATGGGTGGAGCAAATTCTACCGCGCTCGTCGCAAGTGCCATCACGCGACCGTGCAAAGCCTGCACTTATGAATTCCCTGCGCGCTCTTGGATGGTTCACGCCTATGGACTTCGTGGGGAAACAGCAGCGGATTCCAGAGCCTACCGACCTGCCCATGCTGCGCTTTGCGGACCGCGGGGTCTTCATTTACGAGTGTCACCACGCTCGCACGTGTATTCAGGAGGAAGCCAGCCTCGCGCTTCAAATGTTTTTCCGCCGATGCGTTAGGCAATCCAAGAAGCGAAAGCTCGTGCGCTTACTAGGCCCCCAGCGCTTTGGCAACGCGCGGCCAGTTAGTGCGAATTCGTCTTTCGCCGAGGATTTGACCGCAAGGCTGGCGAAGGACACTGCAGATGATTGCCTTGTTATTCGAACGGTGCTCCAAGCTGTAGATGATCTTGTTGACGGTGTGGTCAGTCAAGCTCGACTGGGACAAAAGCTCCACGAAGATGAAGTGCACTGGCAGGAGATCCCCGTGCGAACGGAATATCGACAGAAAACAGTCCAAGCAGCGGGGGTAGTGAAGTCCGCTTTGCGAGTCAATGTGGGTCGGAGCGCTAAAGATTCATAATGTGCCCAAACCACCGGCTTGAAGACCGATGGCATCCGACAAAAGCAAAGGCAAGTCTCAAAGGCCCAAAGCATTCTCGAGACGCATTATTCGTGACAAAAGGCAAGTAAGAACCTGTGCTGTGGGCATATCAAAGTAAACTCGTCAGCAGCGCGTCCGAAAGCGAGCTGACCGTGTCGTCAAGCTCTGCTGCGGCCTCTTCTACCAAATCGTCCAGCATCATGTCTTCCAGCCTGCACAGACACGAAAAGCGAGCGTGCAGGTTAGTTCAATCACCAGCTGTTACCGACTACCGGTGGCAACCTTCCACTGCGCGATGGCCTTGATACGCACATTTCGATGACGACGCACTGAGCCATTCCTGTCTCTGCAAGAGAAGCTTCCACGAGTTTCCGATGGCGGAGAAATTTGCTCCGTCTTTTCTCAATGGATTGGAGTCTCGGGCCTTGAAGAATGGTCGTCGCTACCGACCCGATCGCGGCTGTCGGTTTCAAATCGAAGGGCAGTTGCAGATCCTTGACGTTTTCTACCACTTGCTCATGAGGTGCGTAGTTCTTGGCGACATTTTCACCACTCCCCAGAGTTTCTAGGCGCGATAGTGGACGAGGATCTTCGTCGGGTACGCTGATATTCATCACGACTTCCAGCGGGAGTATCAGGTTTTCGCGCTGGGTACTCCCTCCGTTCGCTGTGGTCGCACACATCGTCGAGGTCTGTTGGCTGGGAGCGACCAAAGGGAGCTCGCACCTGACTTCTGGGGTTGAGTATCCGAGTGAGAGTCCTTGTTCGATCATGCTCTTCTCTTCTTGCTCGATCTGCTGAATCCGGGCCAAGATAGTGTCCAACTGGTCTGCGTGATGCTTTTCCATCTGACAATGAGACCTCCGCCGATCCTCGTCATTGAGAAGCTGAACTGTGTCCTGCAGCAGAACCACGTTCGTTTGGCCCTACGTGAGTTGATCCTGCATCAATCATCGAAACTCTTCAAAGGAAGGGTGGAATGCCTATAACCACAAGGAACCAATGCGTACCAGCAACACATCGTCCAGAATGGACGAAGCCAGCGCGTCCGAGTTTTGCGCGATTGCCGACAAGTCGGCGGGAGGGAGGAAGAGCGAGAGCTTCGAGCCATGTCGCTGCTGAATCTCGCGAAGTGTAGCTTCTGCTTGGTGCACAAGGGGGAACAACGAAGTCTAGATTCGCCAGGGATGGCCAGCGCACGAAATCCACGAGTCTTTGGTCAGTTGGCTCACACTGCACAAAGTACTGACGTGTTTGACAAACACACACTGACTCACCTTCAGACTGTACACGACTGTAGCCGCTCTCTTGAGGACGCGATTCGATCTGGAATGGATCAAGTCATCCTCGTTCTGGTTAGTGCCGGTCTCAGGAATCTGCCGCAACGCTACCGTGGCCTCGGCGCGTTGAAACATGCCTTCAATGTGGTTCTGTGACCAGACACAGCACGTAAATCATGGTCATTCAATGACACCAATCCACTGAGTTACGAGCTGTATCCCGAACAGTTTACCTGGATCTCCTCAAGGTACGGATCATCGTCTGGGATAGGTTGGTGAGCTGCTGAGGCACAAGTCTGTCGGTGGATGGAGTTTATCACGCACGGGTCTTCTTGCTCAAGCGCTACGACGTCTTCAGTTGGAATTGAAGACGGCGGGTTATCACCAGCCGAATCCATGCCAACGCGAGGACCCGAGTGAGGATATCTCGGCTCCGGATGCTCGTAGATACTTCGCGAGGAAGGTGACCGAGCCGCAAAGGGTGAAGCATAACTTCCCTGGTCGACATTCGCGTTGCGCGGCGAATTGACAGGCGGCCGCGATGCAGCGTCAAGGGTACCCACGAGGATTTCCCACTCCTCCAAGTCGACCGTGTTGCGTCTGCCTTCGTGAATGAGGTAGACATAGTCGGCGATCTGATCACATGCCACAACATGCATCACCAAAAGAACATGCGTGAGTAGTGAATATCCCCTGCACTTTTCTTGCCAAACATCGGTATTTGATGCAAGCTCACCTGATTGTGCGTCGCGGGCAGCCCGAGCAAGCGCAGGCCTTGTAAAACCTGGTCCACGCCGACTCGTTTGCTTCCATTACGATCAAGCACAGCAAAAACCTGCGCGGGGAAGCTCTTTTTGCGATGGCTGCGGGGCTCACTGCCATTGCTTCGACGGCTGCTGGAAGTGGAGTGCTGCCCACTTGGCCGACGTGACGAGTGCGATCGCTGGGATCGTTGCGGAGACGAATTGCGCGATGAAAACTGTGAGTTCAGCTCGGGGACACTTGGTGAATATGGCGTTGCAAAGGAGGCGTCGTGGTGCTCGGGGGCAGGAGGCTCGATGGTCAGCACGGGCGATGAAGAGCTTGGTGAAGGTCTACTCGACGACGATCGAGCTGGAGACACTGGAAAAGGCTTGGATGAAGATATGCTTCCCTTTTCTGGTGCCTCCAAGGTTTCAAGTGAGGCGTGGTGATGCAGTAGTGCCTTGTTGACCCGTGGAGATGTTAATCGATCGAACACACTCTCTCGGCCCACGACTCGTCCTTTGGTCGAAGTAGTGCGCCCTTCCACGGGTCGCCCAGTGAGCTTCTCAATATTCTGCTTCACGTAGTCTTTGCTGCGACGTCGCGGTCGATGCGAGGTGCTTTGCTGGCGATACTGCGCATAGATACTGGATGGCCCGGAGCGATAGCGCGTTGGCGTGGCTGCGGCAGCAGCAGTAGGTTTCTTCCTTCGAGGTTGCGCTCTTTTGACTGCTGCTCCCCCCCCTTCTTCAGGACTTGGCATCTGCTGCGTTCCCTCCCTCTGTTCCTTCCTTCGATCGCCCGCACGAGGCCGGAAGAGCAGCGATTTCTTCAGTGAGCCGTCGAACAAGGCAGAGTCTTGAGTGACATCGGCGTTCCACCTCGGCCGTCGCGTTCGTCTTGGCTCTGGCACCGCCGCTATTGCCACCAGACAAGCAAGTTACCATGCGATGTAAGACGTAGCACACGATGCAATGCAACACATGACGGCCAAGCAGCCTACCACGTTGTGGAGCTGACCGTTCCACCGATACATGCTGCTCCGAGTGCGTTCGCGGTTGCGGTTGCCCGGTAGACGCCCGTGCTTGTGCTCCGTGGAGCCCGGCGCCAGAATTCCCGGGCAGAGACTCGAGCTGCGAGGTCCGGAGCTCTCGATCGGCGCTACTGCGGCTGTGCGCGTGGTAAACCACTGGCGACGGCGGCACGTTCTGTACCGCGAAGGTCACGCGACGCGGCGAGTTGCTGCCGCTGTCGCTCGACGCCGGAGCCACGGAGCGACGCTGTTGCTGCCGCGGCACGGTGGCTCCCTCGCCCTCGTCGCGCCAGCCCGTCTGGCGGCTGAAGGAGAGCTGCGGCTGCAGGCGCGGCATGCTGCTGGCCAGGCAGGACCTTGACCCCTTTGCTCCTTGGGCTGTCTTCGTTCGCGTCCTTTCGCGTCCGAATCTTCAGAACCTCTGAAACCGGATACAACATTTCACGACGGGCTACTATTCAGCGCGGCTGTTTCCTGTCTTTCTGGCCAATGGTGTCGCTGCCACGTGGAGAAAACGCTGCTTCCGCCTCCACGATTGGTCGAAAACAAGCCAACTGGGCTGTTATTTATTGGCGTAACGACGGGGCCCTTGGTGGCTCCAACCGATCTCCCCCTGGAAGGCGAAGGCAGGACAAGAAGAGCCAAGAAGAGAATCGGCGGCCAGCAGCACAAGCAGAGCAGCAGAGCAGCAAGCAGCAAGCGAGAGCATGAGCGGCAAGGCAGCGGCGCCCGCGGGCTCCATGGTGATGTCCATCCTGTCGTGCCTGGTGTACAGCGTCATGTCCAACATCATGGTGCTCTCGAACCGGTACTTGCTGGGCAAGAAGTACTACGGCTTTGAGGAAAAGTTCTTCGTGGTGGCCGTGCAGGCCGCCGTGGCCGTGCTCGTGCTGGAGCTGGCCAAGATGCAGAAGCTCATCTCGTACGATGCGTACAACAGCGAGACGGCCAAGAAGTGGGCGCCCGTGACCTTCTTCTTCGTGGCCATGCTCTACACGGGCATGCAGGCCACGGCGGGGCTGCCCATTCACATCGTCACGGTGTTCAAGAACGTCACCAACATCATCATCGTCGTGGGCGAGTGGCGCTTCTTTGGCGAGCGCGTGGGCTTCCTCGTGGTCGTGAGCCTCGGCGTCATGCTCATGGGCGCCGTCATGTCCTCCTACAGCGACGTGGGCGGCAAGGCGACGCCCAGCACGCTCTCGGGCTACTTCTGGATGGCGCTCAACTGCGCCGCCACGGCGGGCTACGTGCTCTACATGCGCTACGCCACGTCGCGCTCGTCGCTCAAGATCTCCAAGTTCGGCATGGCCTTCTACAACAACCTCATCTCGCTGCCGCTGCTGGCGCCGCCGCTCGTGCTCAACGGCGAGGCCTTCACGGTCTGGAGCAACCCGCTGCTGGGCGACCTCAACTTCACGCTGCTGCTCTTCGTCTCGGGCGTCATGGGCGTGGGGCTCAACCTCGCCAGCTTCTGGTGCGTCTCGTCCACCTCGGCCACCACGTACGCCACCGTGGGGGGGCTCAACAAGATCCCCACCACCTTCATCGGCGTGCTGCTGCTGGGCGAGGCGCTCAAGCCCGACACGGCCATCTACGTCACCTTTGGCATGGTCGGCGGCATCCTCTACGGCTACGCCAAGTTCAAGGAGGGCGAGGCGCGCAAGCGCCTCAAAGCCGCGCAGGAGCAGCTCCCGCGCACCACCAGCGACTCCAAGGCATAAGCCGCAATCGCCACGCAGCACAGTCGCGTGCGTCGGCCTCCTCGCTGCGAGGGGAAGAGATCAACATGTATGCTGCATTCTGCCAGCCTCGCCCGCGTTTGCGGGGCTTCTGCACTCGCTCTTGTGTCTGGAAGGGGGTTAAATAGGTCACGCGGGCTCGCGTCGCCCTTGCGCTCAGTCGCGAGAACCGGCCGCGCGCTCACGTTCCAGCGCTTGGATCTGCTCCGACGTCAGGCGCGACTGCGGCCCCGTCGTCGCAGCCACTCGACTGCCCAGCAGCACACTGCCACACACACACAGAGAGAGACCTGTGAGTCCAGAGCTATGGGTAGTCCAAGCAGAGGCCTGCGAGTCGCCTCGTGCGTGACTTCGTACCTGGAGGCGTCGAGTCTCGAGCCGGCCAGGTCCAGGAAGGCGTCTTCCAGCGCCGACTGCGTCACGGAGCCCGCAAAGGGGTTGTCCCCGTGGAAGGACGAGAGGTTGGAGAGCGCCGACAGACGCAGCAAGTGCGCGTTCATCTGGCTCTGCAGATTGTACGCGTCGTTGAGGAACGGCGCGCGGGCCTCCGAGGCGCGGGCCGTGCTGCTGCTGCTCACGCTGCTGGCCGCCGACTGCCGCGCCGACGCGTCCTCCTCCTTCAGGAACGGATACTCTGCTCGCTCACACCAGCACACACGGCACATGCCACATGCGCGCGAGTGAGCCCCCCACACGACCAGCCACGGCCACGCTGGAGCCAAGAGAGAAGGCTGAGGTGAGGCTACCAGAGTTGGAGATCTTGCGACCCAGACGCGGAGAGCCCACGGGCGGCGAGCCTAGAGGTGTGGCCCCCATCTTAAGGCCTTTGAACGCGTGCGTCAGGATGGCCGCAGACTCGTCCGCGCCGTGTTCCTATTGCATCCCAATCCACCGAGTTCCAGGCCATTAGTGGCGTGAGATCACCGTGTTAATGGGCCGCTAAGGGGGCCTCACAGGGCGGGAGAACGTACCAGCGAGCCGTGCACGAGTCGAGGCGACAGTCGCGGCGACGACGACGAGGATTCCGCGCCTCGAGGCTCCTCGTCGTCCGAGCCAAAGCCGCTGGGCACGCTCGACTGGCGGCGATGGTGCGGCGGCGGCGACTTGAGCACAGGCGCCGCGTACTTGGGGTCGTTCACCAGGCTCTCCCAGCGGAACGGGCTGCCGCTAGCGGGACCCACGGCCGCTGACGGCGCGCCTGGGACGCCAAACTGGCGGCTGGAGATGGCGAAAGGCGGCGGCGAGCCGGGCGAGCCGGGACCGGGCGGGAATTCGCCCGACGTGTCGAGTGACGGCAGTCGGGGCGACGCCAGCGGCGTGGAGAAGCCGCTGAAGGACTGGTCGTCCGCGTCCGCCTCGTCCTCCTCGCTTTCCAGCAGCGCGTCGTCCAGATCGACGCTCTCTTCGGCGGGTGAAGCCTCCGCTTCGCCGGTCTGCTGTGCCTCGGAGGCGGCCTCCTTGGCGGCGAAGCGCTCGCGGGCGTCGAACAGCAGCGCGTAGCGCTTCACGCAGTCCACGGGCGAGCGCCGCACGACGCGCGAGACCTCCAGCCCTAGTAAGGCAGCAGGAGCGCAGTGGATGTCAGTATGGGCGCAGGCGAGAAGCATGGAGAGAGAGACGGAAGAGCCACGCACAGTTGACGCCGACGGGGAAGCGCTCGCCGCTGGCCGTGGACTGCGTCACGAGCGTCAGCAACTTCTCGTCCGTGGCGCGCGACCACTGCGCTGGCCGTGGGTGCGGCGCGTAGCGGATGCTGGCCCAGCGCGGCTCGCCACGCATCTCCTCCGGCTCCTCCGCTTCCTCCGCGGCAGCAGCACTCGCCGCCATGTTCCCACTTGCACGCAATTACTTCGGAGAGGACCCGCAACTGATGGTCAAATCATTTCTGAATTGATTTGCTCCCAAGCTTTAGTTTGGGGAAAGTCCCAATCGAATGAAACCTCCTAGATTGTATTACTATTTTCCGGTTTGCGCTTCGATTCATGTTGCGCATACCGGAAAATACTAATCGCGTTTAGGAGGTTTTTCAATTAATTTGGGGATCGGCACTTTCCCCAAACTAAAGCGCCAAGGTGTCTTTGTCCAGGGCCGACCTACCTACTTCCTACTGCGGGCAGCGGAGCTTCCAGATGCGCACGAGTGCGTCGTCGCCGGCCGAGGCGAGCAGCAGACTCTTGCTGCCGCTGCCTTCCTCCAGCTGCGGGCCCCAGCGCACGCAGTTGATGTCGCTGGCGTGCGCCTGCCGCTGCTGAACCAGCACGTCGAACGCCGTGGGCGCGCCGGTTGGGCGGCCCTGGAAGACCCGGATGGCGTTGTCGGCCGCGCCTGTGACGAGCAAGTCGCCCTCGCGCGACCAGTCCACGCTGAAGATGGTGCGCTCGTGGTAGCCGGTCAGCTCCGTCGCCTTCTTCCACTCCTTGGGGCTGCAGCAAATGCAGGAGCGAGCAAACACACGGATCAGTTGCGCGTTCCAATGATTGGCAACAGCCTCAGGAAGGGCAGACGAGTGCAGCGAGCAAGCGAGCCGCACCTGCCGTCGGCGTCCTGCTCGTGGCTGTCCGCGTCGCGCTGCCAGATGATGACGCTCTTGTCGTCCGAGACGGAGGCCATCTGGCTGCCCGTCGGGCTCATGGCGAGGCCCCACACCGTCGACGTGTGGCCTACCGCAACAGCAAGAGCAACGTCAGAGACCGGCAGACTGCTTGGATGCAACAGCGCATTGCCAGCCACCGCGGACTAGGCCGAGTCTGCGTCTGTGTGCGTACCGGTGAGCGTCTCCTTGCAGTACCAGTCGTCCTCGTTCTCGGCCCAGACGCGCACCGTGTCGTCGTAGCTGGCCGAGACGAGCAGGTCCTCCGTGGGGTGCCACGCCACGCACTTGACGTCCTGCGTGTGCGCGTGCAGCACCGAGATGCACTCAAAGTCCGTGTCGGCGTCGGCCTCCCAGATCCAGACGCTCTTGTCGCGGCTGCAGGTGGCCAGGTAGGCGCCCGACGGGCTCCACGCCACGCTCTTGACCTCGCTCTCGTGGCCCTCCAGCGACGAGATGACCTCGTACGAGTGGCCCTGCTTCTCCCACACCACCGTGGTGGCGTCGAAGCTCACGGACGCAAGGTAGCGCCCGTCCGGGGACCACTCGCACGCGCGGATGGTGCGGCCCTGCGCGTCCTCGAGGATGGCCACGCACTCCCATTGCGCGGGCTTGCCCGCGTCCTGCGGCGGCGCCCACAGCCGGATGGTGCGGTCGCCGCTGCACGTGGCCAGCAGCTTGCCATCCGCGCGCCACGACACGTGCCACGCGCGCTCGCGGTGGCCCTCCAGCACGCACAGCGGCTCCAGCGCCGCCCCCTCCGTCGTCATGGCCATCTTCCTCCAAGCAGCTTACCAGTGCCAGTCACCGCAACGCGGCCAGGGGCCACGTGTACCCTGGAAACGGTACCCTGGCTCCGATGTACCATCTCTCTGGTACTCCGGCCTTCCTGCTTTCAGGCCCCCCGCCTCCAACCTCTTCGGATAGACATGGGCGAGCAGCTCTTCCGGCCGCGGCTGGCCATGCGGCTCGGCCCCCTTTTGGCGCCACAACCTCTCGACGCCACCAGTGACCGCGCCAGCCAGCGCCGCACACGCCGCACTCGCCGCCGCCCCAAGGCCCAGCGCCAGCGCCAGCGCCAGCGCCCAGGACACGAGCCCCCCCCGCAGGTGCGTCCGTCTGCCTCGCCACGTGCGAACGAGCGGCTGGAGGGAGGAGCGAAGCGCAGGAAGCCGCGAGCCGAGAGAACGGGAGGAGACGCGGCGTGCGACTCACTAGCGGGCGGGCGGGCGGGTCTCCCGTCGCTTCCTCCTCTCTGTGTGTCCTTGCGTGTGGCTCGCTGTCGACGGTTTTAGCTGGGCGAAGCGACGATGAGCGCGATGAAAATGGACTTCATCTGCAAGGAGCCGCCGCCAGAGAGCGACGCCACGGCCGCCAAGACGCCCGCGACCGACCAGCAGCCGCGGCCAGACGCGCCCACGGCCTCGGCCACCGCCTCGGCCTCGCCCGCGGCTGGCGCGAACACGATGAGTGCGCTGCTCCACACGTCGGACGTGCACATGGGCGGCGACGCGAAGGCTCCGTCGGCCGCGACGGCCCCCGCGGCGCCGCCCTCGACGGCGATCAAGGCCGCGGAGGAACCTCCGGCCAGCCACACGGACGCGCTGAGCGACAATGAGGACTCGGAGGACGAGCAGCGCGAGCACGCGGCCTGGCAAGACGTGGACCTGAGTCCGGCCGTGGACCTCGTGTCCCGCCTCGTGCGCGAGAGCCTGGAAGCCGGCAAGACGTACAACAAGAGCGTGACGGCCAAGACGTCGCAGCTGCTCACGGGCTGCGACGCCGTGCTGCTGGAGCTCCAGAGCCTGCGCCAGACGCGAGACGCCTCGCGCAAGCACAGCGGCAAGCGAGGCGCCCACGGCGGAGGCGCGGGTTGCTCGTGCGCCGTGGCCTTGGCCATGCTGCCCCTGCGTGAGCCCACGGAGGCGCTGGCGGCCGGGAAGGCCAGCGACGCCAGTCGTGCCAGCCACGTGACGCCCGTGGACGACGTGGCGGAGGACCAGACGGACCGAGCGCTGGCCAAGATGGAGGCGGCCATGACGCGTCTGCGCGAACTAGGCGAGCTGGTGCAGGCCACGAGCATGCAGGGCGAGGCCAACCTCGTGTCCAAGGTGGCACTGCCTCCGGACGCGCTGCAGGCGCTTCGCGTCGCCGTGCAGGCCAGCGCGGCCACGGCCACCGCCACAGCCATCGCGCAGGAACGTGGTCGCTCGTCCTCGGCCTTCGGACGACTCTACCTGCCCGTGCAGGTGCACAAGATGCAGGAGTGGTATTACACGTACCCGCGGCCGCTGCTGGACGAGCTCACGCTCATGCGCACGATCCTCAACTACCGGCCGTACGCCAACCCGTTCCAGGTCGGCGGCTTGTCGCTCGCTCACGTGCGCGACTGGTTCAAGCGTCGACGCCACCGCGAGCGCATGCGCTACGTCAAGCTGGCGGTGGAGGCCGGGCACGACGTGCAGGCGGCCGAGGAGCACATTTCGGCGCGGCTCGAGCAGCGCATCGCGCAGCTACGCGCCGCCGTGGACCCGAACGAGCTCGTGAAGGAGGTGGACCGCGTGCGCGCACAGAGTTCCTTGTACGACGCCGCCATCGACTCGTTCACGCGGCCCAGCAGCCTGCACAGCCTCGTGGCGGCCTCGCACGCGGTGCCCACGGCCATGGAGCAGTCGCGAGCGAGTGGCAAGATCAAGGGCAAACGCCCGCGCACGCAGGAGTCGGAGCTGCAGGACGTGCGCACGGTCAAGATGGCCTCGCACGCGGAGGTCAAGGCGCTGCAGGGCCGGCTGCGGAGTCTGCTGGCCCAGCAGCCCACGGCCGCCAGCACGAGCGCCTTGCAGCAGGTGGTGGACCTGCTGCGCGCCGTGCACGTGACGCCCGAAGTGCGCATCCAGACGGGGCTCGTGGCCGACCTCAAGCAGCTCCTGCGCGTGTACACGTCGCCGTCCATGCTCGTGCGCAAGAGCACGGTGGCGCTGCTGGAGGAGCTGGGCATGAACCGTCGAGCGGTGGCCGAGCAGGACGTCGAGGAGGACGCTGGGGCCCGCGTACCGACGTCGCGGGCCAAGGCGAAGGCCCGAGCCAAGGTGAAGACGGAACGAGCTCGTCCGCCGTCCATGGGGACGCTGGAGGACGTGAACGTCGCGGTGGAGAGCAGCTCGCCCGTGTCGACGGTGTCCACGCCGCCGCCGCCGCCTCCCCTGGACGAGACGCTGGAGGACGAGCTGGAGAACGAGCCGCTAGCCAAGAAGGCCAAGACGACGCGACGGGGGCCCAAGGCGCGCGGCAAGGAGAAGGGCCGCACGCGCCGCCCCATGAAGTTCTCCATGGACCAGGTGACGGCGCTGGAGGCGTGGTTCCAGCTCAAGTACAAGCCGTCACAGGAGGAGATGGAGCGCTACCTGGCGCAGCTGAACGCGCCGCCGCTGCGCGAGCCCAAGCAGGCGGCGGACGTGAGCATGACGCAGCTGCGGCGGTGGTTCAACAAGCGGCGGTGTCTGCGTCGCCCGCCCTTCGCGCTCATGACGCAGCAGGACGCGGCCAAGGAAGGCTCCAAGAACGCCATCGCGCTCGAGATGGCCTCGGCCAACGGCGAGGACGACGAGGACGACGAGGACGACGAGGACGAGGACGAAATGGACACGAACGACGACAGCAGCGACGACGACAGCAGCGACGACGACGCCGCCGCCAGCCGCGCCATCGAGCAGTCCATGGCCTGAGCGCTTCGCATGGCACTCGGCAGCGCTGGACGCACGGCCAGCCAGCACCACGAGGACACTGCAGCAGCTATATAACCCGTTATGCCTTTGCCAACTCACCTCACCACCTCACTAACCCATGGCGAGCTCACATCTCAGTGCGGTTCGCACCTTCTTCGACTTGAAGCAGGTCAAAGCGTGCCCAACTGCCTCCGGTGTCTGCACTCGTCCACGTGCCACACAAGCCCGACACCGCCATGCTGCTGCGTGAGACGCTCGCGTTTGCAGGCGCCGCGGCGGTGGCGCTCCGGGTGCTCTTCACGGCCAGGCGTCGCGGGCGAACGGGGCTCGCAGCGCACCCGGACGCGCTGCCGCTCGTGGGGGACATGTACTTGACGGCGGTGCACGCCCCGCGCCACTACGAGTGGGAAACGGAGCGGTACGCGCGTGTGGGCGGCCGGCCGTGGCTCTTCACGGTGCCAGGCCAGCCCAGAGGCATCGTGGTCGTGGTGGCTTCTCTTGCGTTGGCGGAGGACGTTCTCCAGACGCAGGCCGAGGCCTTCGGGAAAGGCGTGTACCTGCGCGATCTCTTTGGCGACGGCATCTTCGCCGTGGACGGCCACGAGTGGGCGCGCCAGCGCAAGACGGCCAGCAACCTCTTCTCCATGCGCGCGCTGCGAGACCGGATGGCGCTCGTGGTGTACGAGGACTTGGGGTCGCTGCACGGGCTTCTCTACCGTCACTGGATCTGAGCCACGTGCTCCACCGCTTCACGCTCCAAGTGTTCACGGCGATCGCCTTTGGCGTGGGGCTGGGCGACCTGTGCTCGCAGCACGAGCTGCCCTTCGAGCGCGCCCTCAACAGCGTGCAGAAGACGTTCTTGATGCGCTTCTTGCACCCCACGTGGCTCTGGAAGCTGCAGCGCTGACTGCGTCTCGGCACGGAGCGCGAGCTGCAGACGCAGCTGCAGACCATCAACGACACGGTCTACCGCGTCATCTCGCGCTCGCTGGAGTCGAGCCTGGCGTGGAGAGCCACGAGCGCCAGCAGCACAGCCTCATTTCGCTCCTCCTGGACGGCGTGAGCGACGACGACGCCAAGGCCGGCGACGCGATCGACCCGACGCTGCTGCGCGACATCGCGGTCAACTTCCTCGTGGCTGGGTGTGACACGACGGCGCAGGCGCTCAGCTGGTTCTTCTACAGCTTGACGCAGAACCCGCTGGTGAACGCCAAGGCTCGCGCCGAACTGGTGACCAAACTGCCCGGCCTCTGGAGTGCAGACGTCGCGATGCCGTCCATGAACCAAGTCAACACGCTCGTGTACTTGGAGGCCGTGGTCAAGGAGACACTGCGACTGTATCCGTCCGTCCCGGGGAACGTGCGTGAGGCGCTGCGGGACGTGGTGCTTTGCGACGGCACGAGCGTCAAGGCTGGCGAGCTGGTGGACATCCCGTCCTACGCTTTTGGAAGGATGACGCACGTGTGAGGCCCGGACGCGACGATCTACCGGCCCGAGCGGTGGCTGGACGCCAAGACGGGGAACCTGCGCGTCGTCTCGCCGTACCAGTTCAACGCCTTCAATACCAGGCCGCGGATGTGTTTCGGCGTGAAACTGACCATGGTGGCGATGAAGATGGTGGCAGCCAGCTTGCTGAGCAAGTACACGTTCGCGGCGGTGCCCGGCGACAAGGTGACGTACGATCTGGGACTCACCCTGGCGATAAAGGACGGCTTCAAGGTCTCGGTGGCTGAGTTCGGACTTGCGTCAAGCTAAAGGGGAGGCGTCAGCTATCGGCCGATTCTTCCAGGCTACAACGAGAGCGACACAGTATGGCAATTCCCTTCCTTTTCGTGGAGTTTGGCCACCTTTGCGGATATCGAAATCTCCCTTTTCTCCATTCCTGTGCACGATCGACTTGCGGGTGCTGAGCTGGTGCGGCCTGGTTCGCAGTGGTAGAGCTCTAGTTCCACTTGATGGTGAAATCCGTCGCGATGCTCTGCTCGACACCTTCCAAAGTGATCTCAAGTCGACGCGTGGCTGCGTCGTACGAGACGATCGACCCGAGAGAGACTGTCGACGGCTGCGTCTTGACGCCCAGTACCACCACAGTGGCCACCAAGCTGTCGGTCGCCGCCGCGTACTTGTTCTGCAGGACCGTGCTTGAGAACGAGCCGGCCGACGCGGTGAAGGCCACCATCGTGGCATTCTTGCTCACAATTTCCTCACCGTCGTCCAGATACACTTCTCCGGTGGCGCTGCCATTGCTCGGTAACGCCACCAGAATGGTAAACGGCGTGAGACGTGCAGCTGCGCTTGTCAGGGCTCGCTGGTGCATGGCAATGGCAGTGCCGCCACGGATATGCACCGGCATGTCGTAGAGACTCACGCTCGTTGTGGTGGACTGACCAGAGCTACTCTCAATGCGGGAGAAGTCGAAGAGGTCGTACCAGACACCCGCGGGAAAGTAGCCCTTTACGGACGTGGCACCTTCGTATAGCACTGGCGTGACGAGCAGCGAGTCACCCAGCATGAACTGGCGGTCCACTGCGTGCGTGTTCGAGTCGCTTGGGAACTCCAGGAGCAGCGGGCGCGCGATGGGCGTGCCATCCACGTGTGCGTGGTGGGCCAGCGTGTAAATGTACGGCAGGAGCTGGTAGCGCATGCCCAGGAACTTCTGCCCGACGTTCAGCACCTCGGGCCACACGTACGTTTCCTGCGACGCGGCCTTGATGATGTTGTGGTTGCGTGCGAAGGGGTAGAAGGCGCCTAGTGCCGTCCAACGCGCGCATAGCTCCATATTGGAAGAGCCATGGAAGCCCCCAATATCGGCGCCGACCATGGGGACGCCGAAAAGCCCGAACTTGAGGATCGTCGGGATGGACCAACGCAAGTCGTTCCACGTGGACGCGTTGTCCCCCGTCCAATGCGCTGCATGTACGCCGCTGCCAGGGAATGTCGACCGCGACAAAATGAAGGAGCGCTTGTTCCGAAGTTGTTCCAGGATGCCGTTCGTGGTCAGCGCCTCCGAGAAGCCGTACAAGTTGTGGCAGTCGTACTGCCTCACGCCGTTGTGCTGCACGGCGCTGGTGGAGATGGTCTTCTGGTAAATGGCGTCACGACAGTTGCCGTTGTTGATGGCGAAGGGCGGGCGGTCGTACTTGTTCTCGTCGCTCGTGAAGCTCATGCGACTGGTTAACGACGTGAGACCCTCCACTTTCGCCACAGCCGTCTTCGGGTTGCGTGCAGATGCCAGTCCCGAGTCGAAATTCGCGAGCTCATTCATATCCAGCCAGAGCCCGTCGAACGCGAAGGACTTGTGCATAAGCCGCAGCTGCTCGCCCCAGTACTCCGCCGCCTTGGGGTGGAGGAAGTCCGGGAAGACCGTCGGCCCAGGCCACACCTTGCCCACATACGGTTTCCCATCCTTATCCTTCACGAAGATATCCATCTCCAGGCCCTTCGTGTACGCATAGTCGTGCTTGTCGTCTGGGATGCCTGGGTCCACGATAGGCACGAGCTGCTGCCCCTTGGCGTGCAGCTCTGCTACCAGCGCCTGCATGTCCGCCTCCTTAAAATTAGTCGGGTCCAACGTGAAGTCGTGGTAGTTGTGCATATAATCGATGTCGCACCAAATGGCGTCCAGTGGTAGCTTGTTGACCGCGTGCTTGGCCACCACCTCCCGCAGCTCGCTGGCTGACTTGTAGCCCCACCGGCTTTGGTGGAAGCCATAGGCCCAGTACGGCATAAGCTTCGGGCGTCCGATGAGCGACGTGTACTGTGAGACCACTTGTGCTGGCGCCGGACCCACGACAATGCTGAAGTCCAGCACCCCACCGATGGTCTGATACACGAGGAGGTTGCTCTCCAGTGTCACGTCCATGCCGTTGCTATTGAGCAGCAGCACACCGTGGGCGTTGCCATGGGAATTTACGCCCATAAAGAACGGGTGCGAGCCGTACGTGTTCACACTGAGCGTCATAGAGCCTTCGTCTCGTGCCCAGAGCGTCTCCTTGTCACCCGTGGCCATCTTGAAGTGCTCTCGAGTGCTCTCCCCGATGCCGTATATGTTTAGGTCTTCGCCCACAGTCGTAGCCACCTGCAAGTACTGGTCCTTAACCACCAGCGGGAGCGCGGACGAGTCGAAGAGAGTGTAGCCGTCCGACTGCCGCACTACGCGGAACGAGAACGGGTTCGCCGTGTAGCTGAACGAATACAGCGGCTCTCCACGCGGTCGGGACGGTACACCGCCTAGTGTTCCGTGCGGGAACAAGCCCGCAGGCACCTCCCATCGCTCCGAGTTTTTGTCTGCGATTTTGACGCGCACGCTGTCGCACAGCGTCTTGGTGACGGTCACAACCAGAACCTGGAGGTCGTCGCCGTAGGGCGTGGGAGAGCTCGATCGGTTGGCGACCAGCTCGATGGCCAGTGCCTCGGGGCTCTCGTTCACAGATGTCACGCGGTATCCCACGCCTTCCACGTATGTCTGTGACGTCTGCGTGGTCTGGTTCACGAAGGCATAGGTGCCCAACTCGTTCAGTTTGTAGTTGGCGCCGGAATTGCGATCCCAGAGCCCATTGCCGTCGTTGAAGGCGACTTCCAACGTGTTAGGTGCAGCTGAGACCGGCAGATCGTACTGGAACCAGCCATTCGCGGACGAGAACTTGCCCGCGAGTCTGCTGGCCGTCATGGCGAAGCCGGGCACCGTGGTCCAGCGCTCGCCGTTGCTGTAGTGCACGTATGGCTGCGTCCAGCTTCCCGGTTGGAAGAGCAGATGGAAGCCCGTGCCGTCGTCGGGCTTGACACGATCGCCCGTGGCGAAAGCTTGCACGGAGCTTACCACGGAGTAAGTACCAGGCGACGCTACGTGGTAGTTGGCGTGCTTGTTGTTGTCCCAGACGATGCCCACGCCGTCGTTGAACACAAAGTCGAGTGTGGAGGCCGTCGGCAGGGCGAACTCGAACCAGCCAGCATCAGCCGGGTGCTCGGTACGCGCGCTGGGCAGCATGGCCACGCCTGGTGATGTGGTCCAACCAGTGCCGACCGTATAGTGGATATGCGGCGCCACCCACGCCTTGGTCTGGAACAGCACGTGCACACCTGCACCATCCTCGCGAGTCACGAGCACGGGCCGCATCGTGCTTGCAGGGCGCTCGGCGCTCGTATGCTGGGCGGTGAAGGCGCGAGTGCCACGGGAGCAGAAGTGAGAGCAGCGGAGTGAGCACTAGCGCTGGTAGTGTCGGAGCGGCTGTCTGGAATGAAGCGGGCTGGGGCCGATCGGAGGCACCCTGCTGGCCATTTCGAGCTTCGAACCGCTTCGGGCGGCCTTTTGAATTTGACGGATCTGTCGAAAATTACTGGTGCTTTCCCTCAAATCGCCGTGTTGAGTGGCACCGATGCGCCGCCCGCTGCGCATGCTCGACGAAGCGCAATGTGAAGATCGTTCTCCTACTCGCCGCTATCACTCACTTCTCCCGCCCGCATAGGCAGCCACACGCTTGAACAAGTGCATTACTCGTGGCGCTTCCATACTAGCCGGGCGCGCGTTCGAAATGAGATCGCCTCCTAGTGGGAGTCGGGGCTCGAGCAAGGCATCATCTTAGCCAGACACAAGGAAGGAACGACGATCGAAGACATCGCAAAAGCGCTTCAGCGTGCACCAAGCACAGTCAGAACCTTCCTTCGCAACCCTGCCGGCTACGGGGCGACCAAGCGGCCAGGACGGCCGCCCAAGCTGACTGAACACGGCATTCGCCAGGCCCGGAAGGAGGCAAAGCAGCCCTGAATGTCCGCGCTGCGTATCAAGTCCACGCTGAAGTTGGGTTCTCCAAGCGCACCGTGCAGTGTGTCCTCGAGACTGCTCCTCGGCTAAAGTACAGCAAGCGCAAGAAAGAACCACGACTGACCGCACGACATCGCAGTGAGCGCGTCAACTGGGCCAATAATCGCATCCGCGAGCGCACTGACTGGGCCGTCGTCGTCTTCTCTCATGGGAAGAAGTTCAATCTGGATGGCCCATACGGTATGAAGTACTACTGGCACGACATCCGCGACGAGCCGCAGACATTCTACAGTCGCCAAAACGGCGGTGGCTCGCTCATGGCGTGGGGCGCGTTCTCAGTGAAAGGAAAAGCTCGACTGGCCACTCTCGTTGGCCGGTAGAACTCATTTGACTACCAACAGACGTTGACTACACATTTGCTACCATTCAGCGATGAAGAAAGTCCACGACGGTGCCTACATCTTTCAGCACGACAATGCTAGCATCCACGCGTCCACATCCACCAAGGCCTTCCTCTCCGACGTGAACGTCTCCGTTCTCGACTGGCCGGCACTCTCACCGGACTTGAATCCGCTAGAAAATTTGTGGGGAATCATTTTGCGCAACGTGTACGACGCGGGGAACCAGTACAGCAACGTGAGCGAGCTCAAGAGTGCTGTCCAAGCTGGATGGGACGCCATCGACATGGAAACAATCTCGAAGCTTGTGAACTCGATGAATGATCGCTGTAGTGGCGTCCTACTGCTTCGTGGAAGCAAGACAAAGTGCTAGGGTCATGTCTACGGCACCACAATGCGCTTGCGCGAGCTAAAAGAACCGCGATTGCAGACCTTCGTATAATTTTGTCGCGGTCAAAATGGTATCTTGTCACGTTTGGGACGATAAATCTTTGCTGTTTGCTCCAAATCACACAGAAATGTATGTGGCGATTCATCGCAATCCGTACGTTAGATTGCACCTATTCCCAGGCGGTTGATTTCCGTGAATTATCGAAAATCCCATTTTCTTCGTATAATTATCACAAAACACGTTTTTGACAGCCCTGAATGAAATCACACGATACAAAAACCGAGTATACGTCCCATGGTTGGAATTTCCTGGAATTCCAACCATGGGACGTATACTCGGTTTTTGTAAGTGGCTACGTTCAAGTTTATAAACGTACCGGTAACGTACCGGTGGTCTTGAATGTATTCCATGACGTACCGGTAAGTTACCGGTAGCCGAATATTGGCTCCAATATGTTTTTAGAATGCCCGTATAATAGTATAGTACTTCGGTCCCAGGTCTATTATTCGTAAAAGTCCTGTCCCCGTGTCGGTTCCAGTACTTGTCTTGGTATGCACATTTAAGTGTGCGCACTTGGTCCCCGTATGCACTTTCAATTTCCTCTACATGGCCACGTTGGTTTTCGTTGATTAGCTCCATACTTTGTCCCCGTCTACTCGTATAATTTATCATGCCTTGCCCCCGAACGCACATAAGCTCGTACGCCTTACCATATTCGTCAACCGATCCCAGTGGGCCAGTGGTCACACCCTGACTCTGGGACCGGGAGGTCAGTGGATCGATCCCCAGTGGAGACCGAAT
>JAADYJ010000155.1:0-34273 GCA_023338205.1 Halophytophthora polymorphica | reverse complement strand
CGAACAGGCCAGGCAGCAGGAACTTGACGATGTAGGCGGCCTCCGCCTCGGCCTCGGACGCCGTGCCCCTGCAGTACGGGCACGGATGCTTGCCGTTCGCCACTACGCCCACTGGCCGCGGTCCCCACCGATGGCCATTCGCGCAGGTATAGCTGCAGTCGTCTGTGAGTCGCTCCCAGTGGTAGAGCGGCGTGGCCGAGCTCGGTCAGCTTGCTCAGGGTCGCGGGCTGTCTTCGTGCTCTCAAGTGTACCTTGAAGTTGCTATCTTCAAGGGTTAACCTCGCACGCCAGTTGCCGAAAGGTCAAAAACAGCAGCGCCCGACGCCATCCGCGTCAGATGAACGGTTCAATTGGCGCGGATGGCATCGGACGCTGCATTTTTTTTGACTTGTGTCCAATATGAACGGTTTTGCCAGATGGTTGATGTCATTTTGCGGATGTATTATGGCGGAAGCGGATGTATCATGCCAGATGAACGGTTCATCTGGCGCTGCTGTTTTTTTTACTTGTGTCCAATATGAAAGATGTTGATGACATTTTGGTGGCGAGAAGCGGATTTTCGAATGAGAATCTTCCAGCGGAAAAGAAATGGGGACGTTGAAGTTAGAAACGTACCCGTAACGTAATTTCAGGAAATTTCAACCGTAATTCAAGACAACCGGTACATTACCGGTACGGGTCCAACAAAGAAACGTTTGAAATCAACCCATACAAAAACCAAGTACACGTTGTCGTGCGCTGGTTTTCCGAAAATCCAGCGCACGACAACGTGTACTTGATGTTTGTATGCTGTGGTTTCAAACCAAAAATAAGTACAGATGCCAAGAAATTGCTGGACCGTGTGGCCATGGAAGATCGTGAAGATCGACGGAGGTGGCCATGAAGCAAGCTCTGGCCTACGCGCTGCTGCTGCTGCTGCTGCCCGCGCGCGTGGCGGAGGCGAGCACATTCTCCGGCTACGCCGTGGGGCGGCAGTTCGAGTATATCGGCAAGTTCTGCTTCTCATGGACGTCCTCGCTGGAGGAAGTCGCCGGAGTAAGTATTCATTCTGCCAGCGTAACCAGCAGGCGTGCTGCTGTATGATCTTCTAGCTGTGTCTGTCACTCATCTGCGCTTCTGTGTGCGGGCGCGGCGCTTCTCTGCGTGTTGCTGCTGTAGCACATCACCGGGCGGGTGGAGACGGACGTGCAGGGCCTGCAAGTTGCCATCTACGACGACGAAGCGCTCTTCTGGGACTACGTGATGACCGACCCAAGCTGCGACTGCTACTGCAAGGTGTCGTCGCGCCACACCAAGAGCGTCTTCAACGTTACGGCCACCAGTAGCCACCGCCACGCGCCTTTCCAGTTCAGCATCGACATCCACGAGCATCTGCGTCCACGCTTTTGGTACGTGGCGTTAGCGCGCTGCGTGCCTGGCGGCGACGAATACGAGCCGTCTTTTGCAGAGATCACGGAAGCCAATTTCCGCAAGTACTACTTCACGTCCTGGTTCGAGCTGCACATGACGCAGGGCAACGGCGAAGAGCTACCAGTCCAACAGCAAGGTCTACCGGCGATCTACGCAGTCATGACGGTGTTAGCAGGCTCGGCTGCCGTCGCCCAGTTGACTGCAGCTCGCAGTATGCAGCGCGCCGAGTCTTTCCACCCCATCATGAAGCTGTTGACGCTCGTGGTGCTCTTCTTCTTCGTCGCCAACGCGCTGCTCTTCGTGCACTTCTACGCCTTCCAGTTTGACGGTCTGGGCGTCCCGTTCTTCAAGTACGCGGCCAAGATCACGCAGGTGTTTGTACGGGTGGGCACCGTGCTGCTAGCCATGCTCATCGCCAAGGGATGGACCATCAACTGTGTGGCGCTGGATGGCCCGGAGAAGCTCTCGTGCGTCATGCTGGTCATTCTAGGGCTTTACGTGTCCTTGGCCATGTGGTATCTCGTGTGGCTGGACCCGGCCTCCACGCTCTACATCTACGACTCGTGGCCTGGCCTCGGCATCTGCGCACTACAGCTCGGCGTGCTGGGCTGGTTCGTCAACACCATCCTTGAAACCCGCAGCTTCGAGGAGGCCGGAACCAAGCGCAGGTTCTTCATGCGGGTATGCCTTCGAGCCATGGGGCAATTGTATTGTATTGACGTGGTAGGTTCTGACAACTCTGCGTTTGGTGCTCGTGTAGATCTGTGGTCTCTTCTCGGTCTTTTTCTTGGCGCTGCCGATCATCGTGCTCATCGCGTCGTTCCTGTCGCCGTGGGTGCGCGAGAAGACGGTGGCCGCCATGACGACGGCCGTGGACTGCGCTGTCTATCTGGCAGTCATCTACATCCTCTGGCCGTCTCGAGCTCCGCGCTACTTTGAGGTATGGATTTTGTATCACTATTGTAGAGGGTTGAGGACGAATGTGAGGCTGACGATGGTTGCTTTTGCTGTCTGTGTCTAGCGTCTCTACTCCGTGTCTTCTCCATCCGAGAAGGTGTCGCTGCGGGACCAAGATCTCCCCACGGAGAAGCTTTAGCCGTCGTTCACGTGCGTCTCTACCAAGTACGAGTCGCTTTGAACCATCGGATGTTTGGTCGCGTCCGATGAGTCAACATATCTCCATTTCGCGTATCATAGCCCTTCCCACGCAGAAGCAACTTGCCAATTACTTGCTAGTGTCCTAGCTTCTCACCGTTGTTCAGTACGAGGAGGACTTACAGGATTGTTCTGTTGAAGATCGCCCGCGTTTTCCAGTAGAGCGCCAGCGTATGCGTCTCCACCTGCGCCAATTGTGACAGCGCGTGAAGTACTTCGTCGGTGCAAATGGCAGTCTGCGGATCTTCAAGGCTGCGCGACATCTTCACCACCAGATCCTGGGTTCGCATCGCGCATTTACAAAACCAAATGGTGAGTTCCAGTAGCAGCAACACGTCGACACCCACCCAAGACCACAACAAGCCGGCCTCCGAACCTCGAGAACGCTTTCCACGCTGCTGATGGGCTCCAACAGCGCACCGGCGTCCAGAGCCATCTCTCCCAAGCGTTCGTCGTCCTCCTCAACACCAGGTACGTCGCCTTTGTTGCTCTTATTGCCACTGATCGTCTCCAGCACAAGCGCTCGCATCTGCAGAGTGTGCAAGTACGACGTGAGATCCCAGCCAGATCAGGACAGTCACAATGTATGCCAACTGTCCAGGATATCACAGCACATACCGCTGAGAGATCCGCCACGTCCGAGCACTGGATATTCAACTCCAGCGAGCCCTGCTGATCTTCTGCCGGCGCGAAGCGCAGCACAATGAGGTTCCCCGAGAAGGTTCGCAGCGCAATCCGCACCTTCCCGTGCTGTCGTCGGCAGCATCGCCGCAAGTGCGCAACTTGGGACTGCGGGACGCCCAGGAGCGTCTGCAGGAACGCCGCAATACGCTCCACCCGACGCTTGGCTGCGTCCGCGTCATCTTCGTCATCCTCATCGTCCTCGACTTCAATGGGAAAGAACTCCGGGATCAGCATCACGAACCGCGAAGGTGGCGACAACTCCAAGGCTGGGGCATCTACTGGGGCCACTTTACCCCACAAGCCAGCGAACCACGGGTTGCGCTGAGCGTGGACGGCTAGAGCGGTCCACCATTGGCACCCGCTCCAGAGCGTGGACGGCGTCATTTCATCCTCTCCTTTGTCTGTGGCCATGCATTGGGCTGGCAACTGCCGCTCCTGCTCCTGACGGAAAGCTGCGCGGATGGCCAATTGACTCGTGGGCGTGTCTTCCACCACAGGTCGACTGAGCTGTGCCAAGAGGAAGGTCTGGGCCTGGACGAGCGGAATCGCAAGCGACAGCAAGTCGTCTTGAGGGCTCTTGACGTCGTCGTCGCCTTTTGTCCTGCGCTTGCTGTCCGGACAAAACACCAGCGAGCAGGACACTTGCACGGTGCCTTGATCCTGAAGAGCGAGGGCCTCCGAGTCCAGTATGACGCTTTTCTCGCTGCTGATGGCGCCGGTCGACGGGTTTTTCACTGGGAACGAATACGTCGTCACTACTTGTCGACGCGTGCGGACGTACAGACACAGCGACCTACGCGAACCACGAAGTCGAGAAACAACGTAGAGATCCACGATCAGAGTGAGCGATTCCTAGACTGCCAGGCCTCGGCATGTGGATGCTCGAGATGACGCCGGCCAACATGTCCAACGCACCAGTTATCAAAGCTCACGACCGCTTCCGGCTTGACGAAAGTCAAGCGGCACGTCAACTTGACTGTCTGTCGCTCGAAGAAGCCTCCTGTGGTCGCCAGCGACGCGTTCAACTCGCACGTGACCACGGACTCGAGGCCTTCACAGCATCAACACCAACAGCCAAGTGCAGTGACGTTCAGTGCGACGAGGTGACAAGAGGAGCCAGAGCGACATAGCAACAGAGCGCAGCCTCACCGTCGGTATTCACGAGGCGCTGCATCTCCAAGGCCGAGTGCAGGGACTTGAGCTGGACGTCCATGTGTCGCGACTGAGCACGTAGAGTTGCCGCCTCGGTCGAGATCTGCGCGATGCGTCCCAGGAGGTGACGCACACGCGACTCGCTCGTCGCTCTTGTTGCTGCGTGCGACGGCTGTGGAGTCTGATTGCTCTGCTGCTCGAGCGAAGGCAGCACGCCGTCCAGTGCTTGTTGCAAGGCGACGGCGTCCCAGGTGGTGACGCGTCCAGAGGCGAAGAGGATCGACAACGCCTGCGTGTCTTCGTGGACAGCCAGCCGCAGCGCTCCCTGGGAAGACACACGAGGACGCGTGTCGTGAGTCGTGAGTCGGACAGCCAAGAACCAAACGAGAGCAATCTTTATGTCCACAGCTTCATGGCCTCCTTGTCTTGTCACTGCCATGACAAACGTACCGGCGGGAAAGGCAGCTTGGCAGCGAGCGAACTGGAACTGTCGCTCAGTGTCGCGTGGTCTGCAGCGTCTGGATTCTGCGCTGCCCTGCGGAGATCAGCGCTTCGACAAACGTACGTGGCGCCGTTGGAGCAGTACACGAAGGCCTCAAGACTGCGCACGAAGACGAGCGACTGGACTGCTCGGCCGACTTCGAGCTTGGTCCACATCAATGCGGCCGTCCCGCTTAGCGCACTCGCTTGGCAGTCCACGAGCGCGATCCGGCCGTGCGCTCCGAGCACCAGCAGCGCGTCCAGAGACGGCGAAGCCGATCCAGACGCGCTGGTAAATGGCACAAGAGCTTGCACGCGCTGGCCCAGCGTGAGCGCCGTGCCGCTTTTCCCAGTCGAGTCGAGAGCGTTGGCGTCCCGCACCAAAGCGAAGCGCACACTGCCGTCCACGTCGCCCTGAAGCACAGCTAGAGCGGTGGAGAGCTGCGTCTCCAGCGGGAAGAGTTGAGCCAGTAGTCCCCGTTGCATTGCGCTCCGACCGTGAAGACACAGTGAGCACGTGGACTGGTCACCTTCGAGCTCGTGGAGCTCCAGTGACGGCCTCTCGCTGCCTCGACAGCGCAGCACGGATGGCGTCACCACACTCCGCATCAAGAGCAGCGTGGCCGGGGCTTCCAGCAATGCCACGGACTGCACGCCTGACAGCTGAGTCTCCATGTGCACGCTTCCAGTTGCGCTCGAATCGGTCGAGTCCGGCCATTGGGTGGGGGTAATGGCGAGCCCCGTACTGAAGACGGACAAGGCCGACTTGGACGCGGAGCCGGTCTCCAGTATCAGCTCGTCGGTCACCTTGCCGGTGGCTGGCTGTGCGTGCGCTGGTAGACTCACAGCCCATACATTGCCGTCCGCGGTGGCGAGTATGAGCTGCTGCGGCTTGTCGTCCGGCGTATCGTCCTGTGGGCTGGCGCTGGCGACGGCTGTGATCGGCACGCGCGACCGAATGACACACTACGGAGTTGAGTGAGGTTTGGGTGCGTATAGAGAGCAGAGGCGAGCGTTAGATGCAAGCGGGAGCAGCAGCAGGAAGAGCGAAGCGATGCGCTTGCCTGGACGCGCCCGTCGACGAGATAGTGCACCAGCGTCGGCCGCAGCTTCACGACGGCGTGGAGCGAGGCGGAGGCGGGTGCACCGATGGATGGGAGGGCCACTAGCGCTGGAGAGCGGTCCGCGACGCGCGCCAGCCGAGCCGTGCACCGCTTCCCGCCCGCCGACGCGACTGCAGGCTTCGCCATGTTGGTGAGTAGGCGAAAGTGTGCAGTGATCTGCGCTCATGCATGCGGCGATCCGGTGGGTTCTGTTATTGCAGCAATTGGTTCCTTTGTCGAAAAGAGTTCCTGCATATCTGGATTATATTTGGGTTTTACATTCATCACAATATAGAGTGCACATTATATACCATCGTATTCAATTACTTATTTGCACCATATGGTACACGATTTGAATACGAAGGGTTTAAAGTATCACAATATAGAGAAAGGACCGCGGTGACCCTGGTTGGAGCAGCACACCACGAGCTCCAAGCACTTGGCCGAGGCATCATGCTGCGTCTCTCGGTCTTCACTCGCGCGCTGGCGGCGGCGCCGCTGCGTGAGGCGCGGCGTCATGGCGGCCTAGGCGCTTCTCTCCGCCGCCCGCTCAGTCTCCAGGCTAGCGGTGGCCACGACGACGAGGACGAGGACATTGAAGTCGAGTGGGATGACGCGGACATGGAGGACTGGGCGGCCTTGGACAGCGACGCGGAGAGCGCCGCCTTCGCGGGCGACAGCCAGCGCAAGGTGGAGGAGCACGTGAAGCAGAAGGTGCGTGTGCGGCGCGCTCAGCACTCCAAGCGGCGCTTCGTGGACCGCATCCGCGTGAAAGCCACAGGCGGCCACGGCGGCAACGGGTGCGCCAGCTTCATCAGCGAGTCGGCTACACGCAAGCGGCCCAACGGCGGCCACGGTGGCGCCGGCGGCGACGTGGTCATCGAAGCCGACGACCGTATGCAGAACCTGGCCAACGCCACGCACCACTTCAAGGGCGGCGCCGGCCTCAACGGCATGCGTACGTTGTCCTGTCCGAGGCCGTCTCCTTGCTCGTGTATCTGGCCGTATCGGTGGCTAACCCGGCGCTCCTGCTTCGCTCTGACGCTCGCCATGCAGCCAACGACTCGGCGGGCCGTCGAGGCAAGCACTGCCACGTCAAGGTGCCCTGCGGCACGCTCATCAAGCGCGTGGAGCGCTACGAGCGCGAATTGGAGTCGGGCGAAGTGGAGATCGTGGACCAAATGGAAGTGGTGTGCGACCTGGACCAGCCCGGCGCGAGCTTCTTGGCGGCCAAAGGCGGCAAGCCTGGGCTGGGAAACCGCATCCTCACGGGCAAGACCACGAGCTTCGGGCGGCTGCGCAAGTTCATGCCCGAGAACAAGACCACGGGCCAGCCAGGAAGTTCGCAGTACTACGAGCTGGAACTCAAGACGATCGCGGACGTGGGACTCGTGGGCTACCCGAACGCGGGCAAGTCAACGCTGCTGAGTGTGTTGAGCCGTGCCACGCCCGAGATCGCGCCGTATCCCTTCACGACGCTGCACCCGTACGTGGGGATGGTCGAGTTCCCGGACACGTTCCGGCTCAGCGTGGCCGACATTCCCGGACTCATTGACGGCGCGCACCGCAACGTTGGGCTCGGCCACGACTTCCTGCGTCACATTGAGCGTACCAAGGTACGGTGCGACCGTCGCGTGGCTTGTTGTGAACTGTGTGGCGCTCACGGAGCTCTGGTTTGTCTTGTGTGGCCGCTTGGGAACGACCAGATCTTGCTCTACGTGCTGGACACGGCAGGCTCCGAGGGACGAGACCCCGTGGAGGACCTGGCGCATCTGCAGAGGGAGCTGGAGCTCTACGCGCCGGGTATCTCGTCGCGGCCGTCGCTTATCGTGGCCAACAAGATGGACGACCAAGGTTTGCATGGCGTTATCGTACCTTTGTCGGCGCAATTAAGCGTAAAAGTGACTGGCTCTGCTGCTGTGTTGCTGCTCCAGGAGCCGAGAAGAACCTGCACAAGCTTCGCCAAGCCACCGACCTGGCCGTTCTCCCAGTCAGGTAACCACCTGCGCTCTCACTCGGCCTCCAGCCCCGTCCTGAGCTAGAGCTTTTGTGTATTCGCGGTGTGCTTCCTTCGGCTTCTGACGCTTCGCTTGCTCCACTTGCTGGAGGGATTTTGCCTTGTTGCGCCCGTTACAGTGCGCTGCACAAGATGGACATCGACACGGTGGCTCGCACGCTGCGCTGGATGATCGAGAGCTACTCGAAGCTCATCAAGTCCTCCTAGAAGTCTACCCCACTGGCGCACAGCACCCTCCACCTGCTGTAAGACAGCACGCAACACGGAAGACAAGGCGCAACGATCACCTCCTCGTGCTCTTCTTTACTCTTGCCCCTGCGTTGGCTGTCGTCCACAGGCTCACACTCGAGCATGCTGGTTATTAATACGGACTCGTCAAGTGTTCCCAGGCCGAAACGAGACCGCGGCAGCGTGGGCATGAGCTTGGAGCGGCTACTTTCTCCACCGCTGCGTCTTCCGACAGCTTATAGTTCGCCATGAACCGCTACGAGGTGCTGGAGAAGCTCGGCGATGGCTCCTTTGGCGAGGTTTCCCGCGCGCGCAGCCTCCGGACGGGCGAAGTGGTGGCCGTGAAGAAGATCAAGGCGCTCTTCCCCACGTGGGAGGAGTGTCTTCAGCTGCGGGAGCTCAAGTCGCTGCGGGTGCTACGCCACGAGAACATCGTGCAGCTCAAGGAGGTCATCCGCGACAAGGAGGAGCTCTACTTTGTCTTCGAGTACATGCAGACGTCGCTCTTCCGGCTCATGCGCAGCTTCACGCAGCAAGCATCCGCCGCTCCCAGCTCCAGTCCCAGCGTTTCAGACGACGCAACAGCCGGTGGAGACGGCTCCAGCAGTTCGGGCTCGGCTGCGTGGCTCTCGGAGCCGCAGATCCGCTCCATCATGCACCAGCTCTTCTCCGGACTGGCGCACATGCACAAGCACGGCTTCTTCCACCGCGACATCAAGCCCGAGAACTTGTTGTGCCACCAAGAGACACTCAAGCTGGCGGACCTGGGCCAAGCACGCGAGATCCGGTCGCTGCCGCCATACACGGACTACGTGGCCACGCGCTGGTACCGCGCACCGGAGCTGCTGCTGCGTGCGGCCACGTACAACAGCCCCATCGACCTGTGGGCCTGTGGCTGTATCCTCGTGGAGCTCTTCGCGCGGTCGCCGCTCTTCCCAGGGACGTCCGAGGCCGACCAGTTCTTCCGCATCTGCAAGGTCTTGGGCACACCCAGCAAGGAGAATTGGCCCGAGGGCGTCTCCATGGCTTCGCACATGCAGTTTCGCTTCCCCAAGAGCGTCGGCATCCCGTGGAAACGCGTGCTGCCGTCGGACACGCCGGCCGCGGCGCTGCAACTCGTCCAGGACCTGCTGCAGTTCGACCCAAGTCGACGGATCACGGCGGCTCAGGCGCTCCAGCACCGCTTCTTCGACCAGAACGTGGAGCGGCCGCTCCTCACTCCGACTCCGCCGGACGAAGAGCCCCCCGTGCTCCCGTTGTCGCTGCCGCTACGCTCTGACGCCAAGGGTCCCTCGACGCTGAGCAGCTACACGTCCAGTGCCCGACGATCAGAGCTGCCGGACTGGGCCGCCAAGACGCGACCGCATCCGCGCAGCCAACACCAAGACTGGAGCTCCAAGCCGCTGCTGGAAAGCGCACGCGAACTGCTGGACGACGACGCTCGGGCGGACGCCAAGCCTCTCGCTTCCGGTCGAGGGGAGGGCGTGCACAGTCGCGTGGCTGGTGTACGCAGGAGCTCAAGCTCCAAGGCGCTAGCTAGAGACGACTGGGGCTTGCCCTCGGCTCGGAGACGTGACTCCAAGGGCAAGGACGACGCCAGAGCTGGACACAAGGTCGCGTCGGTGGATGACGACGCCGTCTACAGTCTGGAACGAGCTGTGGGGCGCGACAAAATGCTGAGCAGCAACGACCGCTTGCTCCAGGAGCTGCTGGACGAGTTCCTGGCCTGACACAAGCGTCGCACGCGTGGCCACTGGGTCGCAGTCGCGAAAGCAAAAGACAAGAGGGACGTGGCGACATGACCTTGGTGATAATTTCATCAGGTATATTGGCTTCTTCTCATCTGGCGCGACGGCACGTCATGCTGTCGAAGCGCACGCCGGGTGGCTCACTGCTAGGCGAACGGCACCAGCTTAGAACTTGAGCGCGTGCACGCGGTCGTTCTTGGTCAGCGAGAACTTGGCGTTCAGGTAGGCCTTGAGGAACGGCTCGGCGTCCAGCTTCTTGGCCAGAGCGGCGTCCACGGCCTTCTGGTCCTTCTTGCGCTGCTCCGAGATCACCGGGGCCTGGAAGGAAGAAGGGAAGGAGGAGCCCCAATCAACAGGTTAGCGTCTAGGTAGGGAGCTTTTGTGCCAGAAGCAAGCGATCCCAAGCGCTCATAGAGTGGAGCAGCAAACCGAACCAAGCTCCTCCCTCACCCAGAAGGTGAAAAGAGACTCGAACGGCGCCTTTCCTGGTCAGACCCGCACACTGGCGAGCTGCACCTTAAGCGAGAAGGAGAGAGATCCCAGAGGGTTCGTCGATCTCCTTCTGCCTCCAAGACAAGCAGCTCCCTCAGTGCTGAATGCGAGGTCGAGACCGAATGGAGCCGCTTCCTCCGGAGAGTTGGCGCCCGATGAATGGGACGGGATGGCTCACGACATGGCGAGAGAAGGAGGTACATGGAGAGACGGCAGGGCACGTACGGCGCTCGACTGGGCGAAGAACTGGTCCTCCTTGGACTTCTTGGCCGCCTTCTCCTTGGCGAAGTAGGCGTCGTCGATGGCCGGAAGGGCCACGCCGGTCAGGTCCACCTTCGTGGACGTGGCGATCACATACGCCTGGTTCACGCGGCGGAGCGGGACGCCGTTCACCTTGTACGGGCCTATGACAAGCAGAACCATACCGTGTTAGTCGCCATGTCGAAAGCAAATCGACGAGTAGACGGTGTATGCGTGGCGACGGCGATTCCTCAGCTCTCATAATCTGATGATTCCTCGGCAAAGTGCCGCTCTCCGTCCCCATCTTCCCACCGCCCGCTTTAAGCCCTCGCTCTTTGCCACTTGACTCTGAGGAGCGCAGCGACAAGGAGCAAGGAAGCGAGCAGCAGTCCGACGCAAGCGGAGAACGGCGGCGCGCCTCTCGGTTGTCAAATTTGCATCATTGGAATGCCGTCGCGTCCGCTCGACCGCGAAAGTGGGCGGAACGTACCCGTCACGAGCAGCAGGCCCGAGGCCAGCTGGTTCAGGAACACCACGCGCTTGCCACGGAAGCGGCCCGAGAGCAGGATGAGCACCGTGCCGGGGGTGATCGACTTGCGCAGCTTGGCGGTCTTGACGCTGTTGCGCTTGGTCTTGGCCGACGGCAGCGGCTTCGGGATGTAGTCGGCCGGGTACCACTTCTTGGTGGAGGTCTTCTTGGCCACCACCTTCTTCTCGCCGCCCTTCTTGGCGAACTTGGCGCGGCCGTTGCGCTTGCTCAGGCTGTTGCGCGAGATGGCGTTGATGCCGCGCGCGAGCACGACGTTCTGGACCTTACCGGGCATGATGATTGAAATACCTGCGGCAAGTTCATCGGCACGTCGCGCAGCCGATTCGCATCGTTAGACAGCCATTCCACCACCATCGTGTTGCTCCGCGCGTGCGCTTGCGGCGCCGCCCCCTTGAGCAGCCGCAGGCCGCCTGAGGGCATCGCTGCAGCGCCCGCGCCGCCACATCCAGCCACGCATGTTCACGCCTTACCTGTCTGAAAAGAACTGAGCCCCAAGTCGGTCACCGGCCGTGCATTTGCTTGGTCGCCAGCCGCCGGAGCCGGCGCCAGCCACCCACAGTCCGGTCCCTCGCCACGGTTCACCCGCGGTTCAGTCAAGCCGGACCGGTCCGCCGTGAGTTGGAAGCGGGCTTGGCCAGTTTCAGCCGGAGATACGGAATATGCCGTGAATACGGGATACCGGTTTTACGTTTTCTAGACATCTGGGCCGTTCGTCCAATGCAAAACGCGCGTTCTGGGTGACAGCTACCGGAGACACTTATTTAGGGACATTTCTGCCGGTTTTAGACACCTCGGGCCGTGAAACTTTTACGGCCCCAGATGTGAAAAAAACGGCGGATGCCACGGCCGCGTCCTGATCGAACCGCGCTTCGTCCTCGAAATCACATCTGTGCACAGATATTGAGACGGTTCGTCCGGGACACACGACTTTAGGGCTCCGAAACCGGAAGATGGCTTGACTTGACGCGACCGACTAGTCGGTACTAGTACCGGGCTACGATCCTGTGAGGCCGGAAGGCGCTGCTCATCAAGGCAAGAAGCAGGCCAGAAGACGCGTGCCACGTAAGGCTCTCTCGCTCGCTCTCTGCCTCTCTATGTGGCTGCTCATCATGCGCCCTCTCGTGTGTGTGCGGCAGGTCTGTGGCTTGCCAAGTGGCCACAAACGCAGAGACTCGAGCGGCCGGAGCGTCGCTGCAAGAAGAAGAAGAAGCTCGACGAGAAGCGAGAAACCCCAGCATGGGCCGCAAGAAGAGCCGCAGGAGCATGAGCGCGGCCGCGGCAGCGGCCACAGCCGCCGCGAAAGCCGAAGCGGAGGCCGCGCCACCGTCTCCAGCCACCGCCAAGCCGCTTGTCGCCCGTGACGACAGCGACGAGGACGGCGAGACGACGGTCGTCGTGGAAGATCTCGACATTCGCGAGCACGGCGCGGTGGCCACGGAGCCCGTGGCGGGCTACAGCTCGGCCCAAGACGCCGGCGACGCGTCCAAGGAGGTCGCCACCGTGTACACGTCGTCCTCGTCGTGCTGCAGCGATGGCGAGAGAGGCGAGGAGGCGCCCCAAGGCTATTGCGCGGGTGATACGCCTCCTACAGGGGGGAAGACGCTCGCTAGCGGTGGCGGTAATGCCAGCGCGTCGTCCTGCTGCTCCGGAGAAGCGGAGAAGGACGAGGCCACGACTGCCGTGGAGCCCGCCGCGTCCTCGTGCTGTGGAGGTGGCGGCCTTGAAGCAGAGGAAGACCAGGCGACGCCAAGCGGTGGAGGTTGCTGCAGTGGCGATGCCAAACAGGAGAGTGTGGAGAAGGCCACAGGATCCTCGTGCTGCAGCTCCAAGGCGGAAGAGGCCGCGAAGACGGAGAGCGGAGATTCCTGCTGCTCTTCCAAGGCGCCCAAGGCCGTGGAGCCCGTGGGCGGCTGCGGTTCGGCCAAGAAGAAGCCCAAGGAGCCTTCTTCTGACGGCTGCTGCGCTTCCAAGAAGGAGCCAAAGCCTACCGGTGGCTGCTCGTCCAAGAAAGAGCCCGTGACGTCGAACTGCTGCTCGTCCAAGACCCCCAAGACCACTGCAGGCGGCGGTTGCTGCTCGTCCAAGACGCTGGAGGCCACTGCAGGCGGCGGTGGCTGCTCGTCCAAGAAAGAGCCCGCGACGTCGAACTGCTGTTCGTCCAAGACCCCCAAGACCACTGCAAGCGGCGGTTGCTGCTCGTCCAAGACGCTGGAGGCGTCAGAGGGTCTTCTGGATCGCGTGCTCCACTTCCGTAGCGACCGCGGGGCTTCGCACGAGAAGCAGCGCCAGCGCTCGCTGGCCTCCAGCAGCGCTGGCAAGACGCACGGGAAGCCGGAGGCGCTGGAGACGCTGCGGCTCAACATTGGCGGCATGACGTGCAGTGGCTGCTGCACGCGCATCGAGAAGTTCCTGGCGCAGCAGCGCGGGCTCGCCGACGTGAACGTGAGTCTGCTCACGAGCCGCGGCGTCTTCCAGTACGACCCGCGGCTCATCTCGCCGCAGCACATTGAGCAGACGGTGGCCACGCTCGGGTTCGAGCCCACGGTGCTGTCCAGCGAGGACTTGGTGAGCGTCGTGCTGCACTTGGGCCGCCCGGAGAGCGTGCCCCGGGCCAAGCAGCTACTGCTCGAGCTCCCTGGCGTGTCTGCGGCTCAAGACGTGGACGAACCCGCCGTCTACACGGCTGGCGCGTCCTCCGCCGTGGCCTGGAAGGCGCTGCTGGTGGAGTACGACCCGGAGTTCACAGGTGCACGCACGATCGTGCGGCACCTCACGGCGCATTTGGGCTTCACAGTGCAGGCCTCGAGTCCCCGAGCGCCGTCGGCGAAAGCAGGCGAGGAAGAGGTGCGTCGCTTCACGCGGCTGCTGTTCTGGAGCTGCTTGCTGTCGCTGCCCGTGCTGGTCGTGGAGTTTGTGTTGCCCGCGCTCTTCTCGGCCGGTGGGAACCCGGCGGACGCGGCGCTCTGGGGATCGGCGGGCCACTTGACGGTCAAGGACGCCGTGGAGCTGGCCTGCGCCACGCCGGTGCTCTTGGCGGTGGCCTATCCAATCCACGAGAGCGCCTTCTTGGCGCTACGCTACGGTGGACGAGTCACCATGGACGTGCTCATATCGCTCAGCGCCTGCACCGCCTACGCTTTCTCGGTCTTCACGGTCGTCTCGGAGGCAGTTGCGACCCCAGCAGCCACCGAAGTACAGCCTGGAGCGGAGACGCAGCAGCAGGCGCCAGTACGGGCCGAGACCTTCTTCCAGGTCACGGTGCTGCTCGTGACGCTCATCCTCGTGGGCCGCTACATCGAGACGCTCGTGAAGGCTCGCGCGTCCAACAGTGTGGACGCGCTGCTGCGCATGCAGGCCAAGACGGCCATCCTACTGGAGGACGACGGACGGCGCGAGTCGTACATTGATGTGGTGCTCGTGCAGCGCGAAGACCTCCTCAAGGTGCTCCCCGGCGCTCGCGTCCCGACGGACGGCGTGGTCGTGGCTGGCGCCAGCTCCGTGGACGAGTCGCTGGTCACAGGCGAGTCGCGGAAGGTGCCCAAGGAGGTGGGAGCGCTGGTGATCGGCGGCTCGACGAACGCTCAAGGCGTGCTGACGGTGCGTGTGACGCACACGCTGCACGAGTCCATGCTGGCGCGCATGGTGCGTCTTGTCGGCGAAGCGCAAGCCTCGCGTGGCGTGCGGCAAGGCTTGGCCGACGTCGTGGCCGCCTACTTCACCACCTTCATCATCCTGCTGGCTGCAGCCATGTTCGTGCTCTGGTACTCGCTGGCACGCGAAGGTCACGTGGACACGCAGGGCTGGGCGCCTTTCCCGTTCGCGCTGCGCTTCGCCATCACCGTGCTGGTCATCAGCTGTCCGTGTGCTATCAGCCTCGCGGTTCCGACGGCCGTCATGGTAGCCACCACCAAGGGGTCGCAGGTGGGCGTGCTGTTCAAGGGCGGCCGCGCACTGGAAGCCCTGGAGGACGTGGACGCTGTCGTGTTCGACAAGACGGGCACGCTCACCACGGCTCAACTGGGCGTCGCGGACGTCTTCCTGCCCTCAGGGCGCCTCGACGTCTCGCAAATCTGGCGCTATGTGGCCGCGGCGGAGCGAGGCAGCGAGCACGCGATCGGCAAGGCGCTGTTGGCGCACGCAGACGCGCAGACGCAGGGTCCAGCGGACGAAGCGGAGGCGTTTGAAGCCGTCCCAGGATGCGGGGTGCACTGCTCGGTGCGTGGCGTCACCGTGCGGCTCGGCTCGCTCACGTGGCTGCGTCAGCAGCAGCTCAAGGACATCCCCGTGGCCTTCGAGGAGGCGAACGCACGATTCCAGGCCCACGGCAGCATCGTGGTGTTCGTGGCTGTGGGGGACGCGCTGCAGGCGGCGATCGCACTGCGAGACGCGCCGCGTCCGGAGGCCAGGAGCGTCGTGGAGTACCTCAAGAGTAAGAACCTGCAGCCCTGGATCGTGACGGGGGACCAGAGCGGCACAGCCAAGAGCGTAGCGGCCGCATTGGGCATCCCGGAAGGCTGCGTGCTGGCCAACACGCTGCCTCATCAGAAGGTGGACAAGGTGCGACTGCTGCAAAGCCTCGGGAAGCGCGTGGCCTTCGTGGGCGACGGCGTGAATGACGCGCCGGCGCTAGCCACGGCGGACGTGGGGGTGGCACTGGGCGCTGGCACGGATGTGGCGCTGGACGCGGCCGACGTGGTGCTGGTCAAGGACGATCTGCGCGACCTGCTGAACGCCCGCGCGCTCTCGTGCGCCACCAACTCGCGCATCAAGCACAACTTTGCCTGGGGCGCCCTGTACAACCTGCTCATGATGCCGCTGGCCTGCGGGGCGCTGTATGGGCCACTGGGACTCTGGATCCCGCCGGCGCTCGCGGGTCTCTCGGAGTTGCTGTCGTCCGTGCCGGTCATCCTCTTCTCGCTGCTACTGAACCTCTGGACGCCGCCGTTCGTGGACGACTGGGGACGGGACAGTGCGTGTCACGTGGCTATCGACATGGCGACGCCCAGCGAAGACACGCCGCTGCTGCGTCAGCACAAGTGAAGGGCAGTGACTGCGATGACAGGCGACAAGTGACAGGCAGGAGACGCGGTGGGGATGGCGCTGCTGCAAGCGACTTGCACGCGGACGCAGAGTGTGGAGCGGGCTTTATAAAGGTACCTAGCATGTTTGGAAAGGAGGTGTTGGCCTGGGCGTGGATGTCTCCTGCTGCAGGTGGTTTCGACTTGTTCCAGGGACTCGTCGTGGCGCGGAGCGTGCCGTTCGGCCTCACTTGTGCTCGACTAGGTGGTGTCGCCAGCAGCAGAAGCCCTGGGGCTGGCCGTGTATTCGAGGAAGGCGGCTTGGGCGTGCGTTCGGGCCAGGGAGACGTCGGTGGACAAGGGCTTCTGGTCTGCGTGATCGCCGGCCACGATGACATCAAAGCGGCGACGTAGCAGCTCCACGTTGTCCTCGCTCTCCTGTCCGGACTGCATCACGTCGTCGCCCGTGGCAGGTCGCTTGTCTTCATCGAGCAGCTCTTCGTGCGACTCGTGGGTCTCGCGAACACCGCGCGCTCCCTTGGCACCGGAGCCACAAGGCGCTCGTGCAGGGATCAGCGCGGCCTTGAGCTGCTCGCCAAGCTGACAGTCACGGGCAAAGGCGTCTCGCTTGGCGACCGCCTCCGCCTCCGCGCGCTGGTCACGACGGAGCTGACGACGCTGCTGGTCCTCGTCCGGCGGCTCGTCCTCCTCGTCTCGGGCGTCGCGGGTCGAGGCGGACGAGAGAAACGAGCGGTAGCGCCACTTGACCGCACGCAGCGAGAGCGCGAGGAAGACGACGGCCGAGGCTCGCGACGACACGTGCGGGAACTTTGGCCGCTCACTGCCCAAGGCCAGCAGCGCGTCGTTGAGCGCGGCGCCAAGTTGCTGCTCCAGGTGGCCCGGGTAGCTCTTGGCCAGAGGCACCTGCGGTGGGAGCTTCACGGGCAGAGTGAGCGCTGCAAAGCGCGTGGGCTCGGCGCAGAAGGCGCGACGCGCGGCCTCGGACACGAAGACGAAGGCTTTGGACCGGTAGGACGCGCGGAAGAAGACGCTGCCTGGCCGCAGCGCCGCCCAGTCCTTGGCGCCGCCGCCGTGTGCGAAGGTCACGGGGCAGTAGCCCTTGAGCTCCGGGAAGTCGCAGTCCGAGACCGTGAGCAGACTCAAGAGCGACGCTGACACGGGAGCGCGACTCACGAGCGCTCGAGCTTCCTCTTCCACGTCCGCACGGGCTGCGAGCTCGTCTCCACAAGGCGGACCGGACCCAAGGCCGCTGCTGGCGTCGTCGTAGCCCAAGAAACTCTCGGGACTGGCCAAGAAGTGGGCCACGTCGCGCTCGTTGCGCAGCCAGAAGCTGGACCCGCCCACGTCCACACAGCGCTCGCGGTTGGACGCTCGGGACGTCGAGAAGCGTCCAGCGCGGAGCTCCACGGGGCAGAAGGTCTGGAAGTCGCGGTGCTGGCGCGCCAGCAGCTCCGCGTGCGTTCGAACCACGCCCAAGACGCGTGCGGCTCGACCGGAGGCTTGCGCCGACGCGTGGGCGGCTGCGAGTTGCTGCTGCTCCACCAGACGAGCCCGCGCTTGAGCCACTACGTGCCAGAGCGAGTGGCGCTCCGAGTCCAACTGCAGCACGTGGAAGTCCCCAAAGACTCGCGTCCAGGAGCCCAAGAGCTCCAGTCGGTGCTGCTGCCAGAGCGCGAAGGCGTCGCGCAGCTCCGAGCGAGCGGTGGCCTCGTCGGCCGGAGCCTCGGCCGATTCCAAGTGCTTGCGCAGCTCGCACCAGGCGTGCTGGAAGCCTCGCTCGACGACAAAGAGCATGTCTGGCTGGAGACTCGAGGGCGTCCTGGTGCTTGTACTGGCCGAGAGGCTGAGGCTCGGGAGACTCAGATGGAGCTGCTGGCGGGTGAGCAGATAGCCGTCGAGCACCCAGCCACGCGTCTGGCACTCGGAGCTGCGCAGGCGAGCAGAGATGGCGTCGTACGTGGCTTGAGCGTCGTCTAGCGCGTCCTCAAGGCCGCCACCAAGAGCCAGCAGCCGACGACGCAGTGTTGAGCCGCCTTGACACTGCAGCACCCAGTCCACTGCGGCCTGCGGCGACACGTAGACAGCTCCCAGTTCTTCGGCCAGCGCCCGGGCCACCTGCGTCTTGCCCGCTTTGGGGCCGCCCGCAACGCAACACGTCGGTGGATGACGCGGCGGAAGGCTATCGCGGTCCAGGAAGAGCGCCGGACAGGCCGCGAAGGCTCTCCGCGCCTCGCGCGAGCGTGGAAAGTAGAGCTGCTCCCGGTGCACGACGGCCAACTCGAACGCCACTGGGTCTGTACGGCCCGTGACGGGACACGCGGCGCCGTGCTTGCCCACGTGCAGCTCCCCCGAAGCCAGTTGCAGTCGCAGCGACTCGTCCCCGGCCTCCAGAGCGTCGCAGTGCTCGAACAGCGCCTCTCGTCGAGCCAGGAAGCCGCCCAACGCACGTCTAGCGCGCCGGAGCGTCTGGCGCACGACACTTCCCGTCGCCACGGGCGCGCACACGCTCACTCCGCGTGCTCGCAGCGTGTCCAGCGCCTCGGCGAGCGCCGCCTGGTCCTCTGCGAACTGCTCCCGCAGCCGCTCCCGCTGTTCTTGGCGCGCGGCTTCCACGTCCTCCGACGGCTCGTCCTCTTCGTCTTCTCCCTCCTCTTCGCCCGGTTGCTCGGCGTCTGCGGCGTCACCGTCGCCGTCGACACGTCGAGGCTTCTTCCGCACCAAGGCGAGCTTGCGGTGTGGCGCTGGACGAGCGGCTTCCCACTCGGCCAGCATTGTCTCCACGGCGCGGCGCTCCGACACGTGTAGTGGCAGTACCACGAGCGGGAAGAGCTCGCGACGGAAGCAAGCTTCCAGTGCGGCTGGCGACGGGATTCCAGACGGCTCCGGTCCTAGACCAGCCACAACCAGCGCCGCACCGTGCTTGACCGTCTCGGATGTCGCCCCAGTGGCTGTGGCGGAGACTTTGGCCGCCCAGGACGCTCGACGGAGCTGGAGCTGGTGCTCGTCTCTCCACACGGCGGTGATCCGCGCCAACTCGGTCTGCAGCGCCGCCGCAAAGAGCTCCTCGGGTTGCGCGCGCTCGTCCTCACGCTGCAGCTCGTCCAGCAATTGGAGACGCTCCGCGGCCGCGTGGACGGCGGCCATGTCCACCTCGAGCCACGCGACCGCGTCCGATGCCGCAGAGACGGCTGTGGACGCCTTGGCGAGCGCTTGTGCGAGTCGATCGCGGCCCGAGCCACGCACACCCAGCAGCAGGACGCAAGGCACGAGCTTGGCGGTGGCCCGAGGGCCCCAGGGCAGGTACGCGCCCGGGTCTCGCTCGAAAGCGCGACGCTCCCGCTCGCCCGCGAAGGCGTAGAGCTGCTGCCGAAGGGCCAGCACACTCGAGGACAGGCCAGGCACCAAGGTGCCTCGACTGCGCCAAGCCACGGGGCAGAAGCGGCCGCTCTCGCCTTGTAGGCTTCGAGCCCGACGTCGAGCGGCCTTGGCTGCGGCCAGAGCCTCCGGGTCGCCGTCGTCCTTGTCGTCGTCCTCCTCGTCGTCCTCCGCCTCGGCGTCTTGCTCTGCGTCGAGGTCTTCACTGACTGGCGTCGCGTCCTGCTCGTCGTCGCTCAAGTCAGCAGTGAAGACCGTGGCGGGGTCGTAGGAGGCTACGAGTTCAGGTACGTGGCCCTCTTCGAAGCGGTCTACGCGTGGTGCCAGCGGGTTGAGCGCTCGTTCCAGAGCAGCCAGCGTGTCGCTCGGCTGCTGGAAGAGCGGGCAGCTCAGCACACGCGTGGCTGCCCCCAACGCGGCCGCCACGGCCTCGGCGTCCGCCTTTTCCGCTTGGAACTGCTCACGTCGCAGCGCCGTCATAGCGGTGCTGGCCACGCGGTCGTCGCCGTCTTCCTCGCCTTGCAGCTCCGTCGCAGCTTCCGCATCGAGGAGCACGATGGCGTCGGGCACGCAGCCTTGTTCCACCAAGACGGACGCCACCTCGGACGTGAGCGGCAGGTCCAGGAGCAGCCAGCCGTCGGCCTGCTGCTGCTTGAGCAGCGTCTCGGCCACCACCGCGGCGACTTGGACGGCGGAGACGGTCTGGCCGCCCATGAGTCGCATCTGCAGCGCCATGGGAGCCGCGGCCATGAGCGCCTCGCCTGCGCGCACGGCTGGGACCTCGAGACCGTGCTCCAGAGCCACCGCGTACGAGTGCACGAGGCCCGAGGCCCCCACTGCGGCCGGAGCCACAAGCCAGAGACGTCGGTGCTTGGCCACAGGCGGCTCGAGGCTCAGGAAGGCCAGCGGCTCGGCGCAAAAGGCTCGTCGAGCTGCCGTCGAGGCGAGAAGGTAGACGCGGCCGCTAAAGACGGCGGCGCAGGCCGGATCGCCGAGGACGAGCTCACGGGCGCGGCTGGAAGCCACGGGGCAAAAGTCTCGCCACCTCGAGAGCAGTCGTCGCTCCGGGTCTCGTCGTGGCAGTCGGGAGAAGCTCGCAGAGAGCGCAGTGGACGCGGCGGCGGCGTCTTCGGCCTGCAGCAGCTCGCTCCAGTCGCCGTACAGCAGCCAACGCAGGCGTTCAGCGCGGCTGGCGGCGCTCAGCTCGTCCGGGAGGGCCACACGCGTGGCTTGATGCGACGCACTGAAGCGAGACAGGCCGCTCGCGTCCCCGGCGATGGCCTGCAGACACTGGTCGCGCAGCCAGCTCAGGGGCTGGCAGGCCTGGAGCACCACGAGCGCGTACGTGGCGGCGCTGCCGCTGCCGCTGGCGCTGGCGCTCTCCAGCTCGCGTCGCATGCGCGCCACGTACTCGCGGAAGCGCCGCGAGAAGCCGAGCACGGCCACGGACCCGTGAGGCAGCGTGGGCTCTCCAGGCGGCTCGACCTCCTGCCGCTCCGCTGGCGAGAGCTCCCGCGGCGCCGCGGGCCGCTCGGCCTGCTGGTCCGACTCGCCGCCCTCGCCCGCCCGCGCCCCCGCGTCGTCGTCGTCGTCGTGTCCTCCGTCGTCCACCTCGGCGTCGTCCACAACGACTGGTGGCTCCATCGGCGCGTCCGCCAGCGTCTCGCTGGACCCCCCCGGGACGTCCGCCAGCGTCCTCCTCGGCGCCACCGCGTCCGCGAAGCCGCTGTCCGCCAGCGTCTCGCCGGCCGCTGGCCCCGTGGCGCGCAAGGCCGCGAGCTCGCGAGCCGAGTACACGCGCCGCGACGTCGGGGCCACTTCCCAGGCGGCCAGCAGCGGCTCCAAGTCGCCAGGAAGCGCCGTGAGCGCCACGACGTAGTCGAGCGTCGCGTCGCCGTGGCTCGCCAGCTCGCAGGGCAGCACGTCGTCCAGCAGGACGCCGACCCCCGCGCGCACGGCCCGCGCCGCCACGAGCTGCAGCACCGCCACGGCCTTGGCTCGAGGCAGCACGCCGCCACGCAGCAGCGCGTCCACGTCCGCGTCCAAGAGCGTCGCCTCCATGTCCGGCTCACTCGCTTCCACCTCCACCTCGCTCTCGCTCTCGCTCTTGCTCTCGCTCTCGCTCTCGCCCTCTTCACTGCTCGCTGCTCGCCGTCGCAACAGGAGCACGCGCTCCACGGCGGCCTGCACGACGCTGGCCAGCGACAGGTACTGGAGGTGAAGCCGCCGCGCGACGAGCTTGGCCAGCCGCGTCTTGCCGCCGCCTGGAGGCCCCACGACGGCCACACGCAGCGCCGGGAAGGCTGCGAGCGCCGCGAGGCGCGCGCGTTCCGGGTCCCAATGCCACTCGCTCTCTCGGTGGAGCTGCTGGCCGCGACGTGGCGCGCCCCCGGCCCCAATGGCGGCCACGAGCTCCGCATGGAGACGCTGGGCCGCCCGTTGCTCGACGTCGGCGTCGGCGTCGGCGTCGACGTCGCCATCGACGGCAGGAGCAGCAGGAGCGACGCGGCCGTCCGCCGCGGCCGCGCGTACTTGGCTCGAGAAGGCGCGGGCGAGCGCCAACTTGCGCGGGTTGTAGGCCAGCAGGAGCTGCTTGAGCGACATGACGCGCGCGTCCGGCGGCGAGAGCCCGCGGATGCTGCGCAGCGCGTCGCTGGACGGCGCCGTGTGCTGGAGGAAGGCGGCGCTGATCTTGGCCACGCGCTGGAGCGCCTTGAGGCGCCACGGGCCCACGCGCTGCTCGTCTCGTGCGTCTCGTGCGTCTCGTGCGTCTTGTGCGTCGGTGGCGGCCTCAGGCTCCGCCACAGCCACGCGTAGCGCGTGGAAGAAGCTGGCGAAGACGCTCCCCGCGCTCTCCACGGGCAGCACGAGCTCCGCGAGCTGCAGTAGCGCGTCGCGGAACGGCTCGGCCGCCAGATGCTCGTGCTCCAGGTCGCTGGCGTGCGGCGCAGCGTCTCCATGCCCACCGCCGTCTCTGCCTGCGCCTTCGAGGTCGTAGCTCCAGTCTCGCTGCGCGACGGCCAGGGCGACGGCGTCGCTGGCCAGCGGCTGCACTAACGCCTTGGCGCAGCGAGCGAAGAAGGCGACGTAGTGGCGGCGCGAGAGGCTGCGCGCCGCCGCGGGCTTGGCCAAGTCCCAGAGCCACGTGAGCTCGAGCGCCACGGCGGCGTGCGACGCGTCGCCGTGCAGCAGAGCGAGCCGTCGCGCGTGCCAGAGCCGCAGCAGGTTGGCCTTGCCGTCCCCCACACTGCGCTCCTTCTCGTCTTCCGCGAAGAGGAAGTGGCGCCGCATGGCGTGCAGCGGCCCGTCGAGACGCGGAGAGAAGCGCTCAAGCGCTCGAGTGAGCGCAAGGCGCCGCAGGCGACGGCATGGGGGGCACGCAGGGGGTTTCACGACGAGCAGGAGCCGCCAGGACGACGGAAACGGCTGCATGTTGAGGGTTAATAATGGAAGCCAAGGACCCTGGCGACGTGCTCGGCCCCGGCGACGTGGCCGAGCGCGACGCGTGTGTGATGGAGGGGGATCTCGGCGCTGGCCGTGCGTCTGCGGACGCGCTTGAGGCTCGCGCCGGCGCTGGAGCTCCTGCGGCCGAGCAACCGAGGCGGGTCCAGTCGCGGCTTGTCCGAGTCCTGCAGCCAGGGATGCTGCAGCGCTGCGGTCACGGAGAGCCGAGCAGCCGGATCCACGTGCAGGAGACGCGCTAGTAGGTCCACGAGAGTAGCGGGCGTCGAGTGCAGTAGCCCCGTGGCTTGCAGCGCGCGTGCGGCGCCGTGACGCGCTAGTTGCCGGAAGAAGGCGTCGTTCTGATCGGCTCGACGCACGAGCGCGCGCTGCGTGCACAGCGTCCAGAGCAGGACGCCGAGCGACCAGGCGTCGGCCTTGCGCAGATCGGCGAGCGGTCCACCAGCCAGCAGCTCCGGCGCCGCGTAGGCTTCTTTCGCGACGACTGCAACACGCACAGGTCGTGCGCAGAGGCGCTGTGCGTGGCCCAGGTCGCCCACCTTGGCGCTGCCTTCGTGCGAGAGGAAGACGTTCTCCGGGGACAAGTCCAGGTGCGCGATCCCGGCGGCGTGCAGCGTCTGCACGCCGCGTAGCACGTCCAGGAAGACTCGGCGCCGGCCCGCGTCCGTGTCAAGGCGCACGCCGTCATCTGGAGGCGACAGACCGGCCGCTTGGACGCGTCGGTGCTGCTTCAGCTGCTGCAAGAGGTCGCCGCGCGCGCAGTGCTCCAGCAGCAGGTGCAGTCGCTCGCCTTGCAGCGCCGCGCGCTCCAGTCGCACCACGTGCGGGGCGCCCCGCACCGCCAGCAGCAGCTCCAGCTCGCGGAGCGCCACGGCGGCCGCGGCCGAGTCGGTCACCAGCGTGTGCTTGTCCACGAGCAGCCGGCGGCCGCTGGCCACGAGGTCCACGGCACAGGCACCGCGCTGCGTCTCGTGCAGCCGCGCGCGCAGCTCCAGCGGCGGCAGCGGCAGCGGCAGCGCCGCGGGCGCGGAGGAAGACGCGCTCATTCTCCTGGCGCGCATGCTCTGGTTGGTTTCCACGCGGGCCGAACGAAGAATGAGGCGGTTTCCGGGTGGGTATGGGACGGAATGTGCCAGTTGGCGTGGTGCCTGATTTTTGTGCGAGATCTTGGGGTTTGTATGCGCGCGACATGACGACCGGAAATGGGTTGATGTATTGATGTAGCCAACCAGCTGTGGGTGGGTTCGACAAACTACAATTGATACGGGCTCCGGCCGTCTTGATTGGCCGAATTCTACCGAATACCAAAACCACGGAGCCTTGGAGGGAGACCCTGGAGCCGGGCGAGACGGGAAAGAAGGCCGCAGTGCTCGCTGCTACGTGCAGAAGCCGCGGCTCCAAGCTGGCTCCGTGGCGATCGCCTCGGCCAGCGCGTGACGCGCAGACCGGCGTTTGACACCCCGAAGTCGCGCTGGCGTGCGAAGCGCAGTGTGGTCACTAGTGGCACTGGCGGAAGCAGGTGCTGCGCGGGAACAACCGCGTCGACGAGATTCGAAGCTGTGGGCGCTGCGAGCGGCACTGCGGGGCTCGAGGCCGTCGGTGGTAGTTGCGGCCGTGCCAAGACGCCACAAACGGGCCGAGCGAAGGCGGCTGCGTGCTGGATAGGACGCGCTTTTGCTGCGACGCAGGCCAGCGCCTCCGCGGCCATAGCAGCATAGGAAGGGCGTCGTAGCCGCGAGAAGGGAGCGTCCGGTCTTGATCCTGCAGAGGTGGCGGCGCAGATCTGGCCGGTTGGCGAGCTGCGCTATGCACAATGCGCACTGCAAGCTGGCTGAGAAATGAGCCAGCAGAACACAGACACACGGATAGCGCGTTGATTCCGGGTGCTTGGCCCTGTGGGCGTGTCTGGCAGGTGATTCCAGCCATGTGGACGCGGAGCAGGCCGCTTGGAGTCCAGATGCTGAACACAGAGACGACGGTGGCAAGCCCGAAGCTCTTCCACGGTGGCTCTCCTGCTTCATGGGGCTGGAGGAAGGAGGACTTGGACTTGATCCGAGCTCATGGCGGCACATGCGCGTGTCGAGATACCCAATGAAACGCGAAGTCTGACGATATGTACTGTGCAGCAGTCGCATTTAGATTGCATTTTACTTATTGAGGTTATGTCACGCGTTACTTTCACTGAATTTAGCGAGACTTGGATGCCCACGAAGGGGCGCGGAGCGGAGCCGATCATAATGTGTGTGCGCTCCAAAAGCACCGAACATGGTGAGCCCGGGCAAGGATCCTACCGGCGAGGCTGACGTCGCTGTGCAGGACGGAGACCACGTGGCGCTGGTGCACCCGGAGGCCACGGTGCTGGACTACAGCAACTCGTACTGGGGGGACGACAAGAGCGCGGAGGTCGTGGAGGCAGCACGACAGGCGCGCGGCCCCACGCGGCTGGACCTGCGCGGGAACTGCTTCGAGGCGGGCGGTGCACGCGCGCTGGCGACGCTGCTGCGCTCGACCCACCACGTCGTGGACATCTGCCTCGAGTGGAACAACGTGGGGCTGCTGGACCAGGGCGTGGAGGCGCTCGCGGGCGCGCTGGAGGCCGACACGCGGCTGCTGGCGCTCGACCTGCGCAACAACAACATTGGGCCCGAGGGCGCGCGAGCCTTGGCTAGGGCGCTGCGACGCAACCGCTCGCTGCGGACGCTGGACTTGCGCTGGAATGAGATGGGCAACGCCGGTGTGCTGGCCTTGTGCGAGGCGCTGCAGAGCAACCAGACGCTGCTGACGCTCGAGGTCACGGGCAACAGCAGCAGCCTCCAGCACGCGGACGAGCTGGAGGCGCTGCTGGTACGCAACCGTGCGATTGCCGAGCGGCCGAGACCGCTGGCTGTGGACGCGTCCTGCCAGCCGGAGCCCGCGAAGAACAACGCCAGTGCGTCGGACGACCAGCAGGACCAGCTCTTGCTGCACGTGCTGGCGGAGAAGGAGGAGCTACAGACGCAGACAGCACTGGACAAGCGCGAGATCCACAGAATGGTACGTCCCGCTTTGTCGAGAGAGAGTCAGGCTCGAAATGCACTGAGGTTCACGCCGTCTCTCTGCCTTTGTACGGAGCGCAGAGCGAGACGCTGGAGGATGTACAGACGCAGCTCGAGCAGGCGCGTAGGGACGCCGCCGTGGCGAAAGAGGAGCGCGAGCGCTTCCAGCAGCGCGAGGTAGACGCCAAGAAAGACGGCCACGAGCTCAAGATGCAGCTGGAGGAGCTCGAGAGCCGCCGCCGACTCGAGTTCGAGGACTACCGCTCAGCGCGCACGGCACTGGAGCGCGAGCTCAGCGTCCTGCGGGACAACGTGGCCCAGCAGGAGGCTCTGCATGCCAAGACAGTGGCTCAGAAGGACAAGCTCGTGGCACAGTTGGAAGACGCCAAGTATGCGCTGGATGGCGACTTGCACCGCGTCAAGCTGGCGCTAAGGTGAGTGCTGCTTCGAGCTTGTGCGCCTGCTACAGGCTCTGCTAAAGTGCAGTTGAGCGTCGACTGAGCCGTGCTTCGGGGCTTTGGCCTGCGTAGAGCGCAGGAGGAAGAGGTGGCCAAGCTGCAGAAGCAGCTACAAGACGCACAGCAGGACTTTGCAAGGAAGGAAGCGACGCTCGTGTCCGAGCGCGAGAGCAGCAAGAGCGCGACGCAGAGACAGCACGAGCTGGCGATCGGTTCGTTGCAGACGCAGCTCAGCTACACGTCCTCGCAGCTGGAGGCGAGCGAGCGCGCAGTGCGCGAGCTCAAGGACAAGAGCGAGGACTTGCAGGCCAAGCTCTTGCAGACGCAGCTCGACCACGAGAAGGCGGTGGGCGCCATGAAGCAGCAGTGGGAGGCGGAGATGCAGGAGCGCATCCAGCGGTCCGTGGGCTCTGTAGAGGCGCAGGTGGCCGAGGTGAAGAAGGCGCGGCTGTACCTTGAGCACGAGGTGGCGCAGCACCTTGAGACCATCATACAACTGCGTCAGGAGAACGTTTCGCTGCAGCAGGCGGGCGACGAGAAGCAGCGCGAGTTGCAGCACGAGCTGGAGACGCAGTACAAGCGGCTCCAAGAGCAGCAGAGCCTGCTGGCCGCTGCGTTGAGCGAGAAGTCGCGGGGAGAAGAGAAGCTGCAGCTCCAGTTGCGACGCCTAAAGGAGCAGGACGACCGACTAGCGCAGACGAAAGGCGCCTTCGAGGAGCGCATCTCGGTACGTTCACGTGTGTGTGGGACGCTCGTTGGCTCGCTCTCTGCCTTGTCTTGTTTGCCGGCGTGTGGCTGCTTAATTTTCCCTCGTTTGCTGGTCGTCAGGACCTGGTGGCCTCTGCCAAAACGGCCGCTGAAGATGCAGACGCCGCGATGAAGGAGAAGGCGACGGCCGTTGCGGCGCTGGAGAGCCACGTGCGGCGCCTGGAGCGCTGCTTGTCGGCGCAGACGCACGAGCACGAGAAGCGCATGGATGACCTGGCCGAGTCTTTCAGCGGCTTCGTGCAGGAGCAGGTCCGCAAGGAGCGGGAGCGGCGCCAAGCAGCAGCCACGGACAGTTCGACCGACGCGTGAAGCCGCTCTTGCGCGTCAACAGGAGCAGCGAACCGGGGCACACACGCACCTCCACGGCAGCTGCGGCGGCCGCTCACCGACGTGCGCATCGAGGCGACCGGATCACGGCCGCACTCTCTTCCATCGCCAGGAAGCAGCGGCATTGGCGTCAGCATTTGCATCAGCACCAGCACTTGGTGATGGCGTTGAAGTGACAGGCTCGCGACTGGTGGCCGCCAGCCGTTTCTGGCGACTGATTGATCAATCATCGTCCATCTTAGCCCGTTCGCGCACGTTTTGCGCAAGCGGATTGGGCGAAAGTGGGTGGAACTGACGTTGGTGGCCCGCGATTGGCTGGAACGTTCGAATATTTGGCTCGTGCGACAAATTTTGTTCCGCCTACCCCTGCCCCGTCTGCCCATTTCGGATACAGAAGAAATGCGATACATAAATATATGCCTTGTGAAAGATGTATAAAATATCACAATACAGCGAGTTTGGAGATGCTTTTACACCAAACCGGGCTGGAAGTATAAAACAGAGTGCAAATACATACTGCAATAATAAGGTTCAAGGGTCTGGGGCCTTCCTTTTTTTTCAGGTGTATGTCGCTGAGCCCCATCCCGCACGACGGATCATATGCCGGATCGTAGGTTTTACAAGCCAAGCCGCCAAACCTTAGAATAGTCGGGCCCAGGTCTCCTCGCTTGGTCGCGCCCCCAAGGCGCTACAGACGCTGAGCGGCACGAAGGCCGAAAGTTTCGTGTGCCTCTGCGTCCCCCGAGCTCCTGCACTGCAGCCCCCAGCTCGCACGTCAACGCCCTTCCGTCTCCGGGGACACGCGCGCAAATCACCGCTCGTATGCCGTATCGCAGGTTCGTCGCTCGATGATGGCAGCCCCCTGATTGGCCAAAACCCTCTCGCGCCCCGCGGATTGGCGGGAAACTCAAAAGGATGTGACCCGCCTTGAAGCTCAAGCCGCAGCCAGACGTTGGGGGCGCAACAGCGGTCAGTCCAGAAGTTGCCGGCCACGTGCCAAGCGAAGACCGAAGCTGCGCGTGCAGCCGCCTGCAGCCTCCCGTGTCTGCATCCGCGTGCTGTGTGTGTGTGGAGGCCAGCAGGAGCCGGCGCCGTCGCTGGGCGCAGCGCGGAGCCCCCGGCGAGCGTGTGGCAGTTCCATTTTCGACGGCGACACGGCACTCACTGGGTCTCCCGACGACACTGTTCGCCGCCCAATTGACTGTCGGGAGACGCCAAGCGCCACGGAAAGGGAGCGACGTCACCATGGCCGACGTCTCGAACGCCGCCGACGTGCGCAGTCTCATCGACAAGTTCGAGCGCATGTGCCAGGCCACCACGGGCGCTTCGTCCGCCGCGCGAGCGCGTGCTCGTGTGCGATCCGCGTCCGTGTCGACTCGGCGAGCGCCGCTGCCGCCCACGCACCCGTCCAAGGACGCCAAGGCCATCCAGGAGATGCTCCGCCGCATGGACCAGCAGCGAGTTGCCCGCGCGACGCAGAGACCGGCTCGGCAGCGCACAGCCTCGGAGCCTGCAAGCGCCTCGGAGCACCACGAAAAGGACGCCAACGACGCCAACGACGCCAACGACGCCAACGACGCCAACGACGACAAGGTCGACGCCAATGTCGCCGAGCCCGAGCCCGAGCCCAAGCCAGCTCCGTGTGTGGAAGCCGTCGTCAAGCCGGAGACCTTGTTGCCCGTGGTGGTCCCAGTGCCCAAGACCGAGAGCTTGACTACCAAATCCGCGACCCTGGAGGTCGACATGCGTAACCTGGTGGACGGTGACGAAGATGCCAAGACCGTGGGCTCGGACGACGAGAGCGACGCCTCCAGCTACGACCCGACGCTGCGGACCAAACGCTCCAAGCTCGTGGCTATCCCCAGCAGCCCCTCGGGCTACTCTACGACGTCTTCCGGCTCCATGGACTCGAACTCCTTAGACTCGCTGCTCCTGTCTCTAGACTGTCTGCTGCCAGAACTCCTGCACGCATCGGGCGAGCCCAGCGTGGAGGCCATCAAGGAGGCCGCAGCCCACTCCAGGAGTCCGTCATCGCCGTCGAAGAAGCCACAACCACGCCAACCCGCCAGTGTGAAGCCCAAGAGCGCCCCAGTCTCCGAAAAAGCGGTGCGTCAGACCGCCAAGGAGCCGACGTCACGAACGTTGGCCACTCGGACTCGTCGAGCCTCACTGGTGGCCAAGGCACCGTCTGCTACAACCGCTTTGAAGGACGCGGCGCCACGCACGACGTCGTCACGCCGCGCGTCGCTCAGTGCGCGGCCTGCGAGGCACCTCGAGTCGGCGTCGCCTCGAGCCAATGCGCCGACGCGCTGTCGCTCGGACTCGACGCCACAGGCGCTGCCGTCCCGGCCCGTGCCGAGATACCTGGACTACGCGCACACGGAGCGGTACGCAGCCACGAAGGCCCGCAACCTGGAGCGCCGGAGGCTCGCGGAGCAGCGACTGGCTGCTCGCAAGGCGCCACCGAGCAGCCGCACGGCCCGCCGGAGCCGCTCGACGAGCTGGCAGGGCCAATTGGACCACGTGCGCTCGCAGCTCTTCGAGGACGCGGCCGCCTGCAGCACGCGGCAGCCGCGCTCGGCGCCCGCCAAGACGCGCGCGTCCACGTGTGCGGGCCCTGCCGCCTCTCGGCCGCGCAGCTCCGGCCGCGCTCGCGTGTGAATCGGCGGAATTGGGCACGAGGTGCCGACGTTTCTGCGTCTGTGCAGGCGACACGGGGCCCCCTCGCGACGTCTGGACGCAACCCATTGATGTAATCTACCCTAAGCTTATTCCCTCCACGCACGGTGGTCATGGTAGCCTCACGGTCTTCCTCTAGGCGCCATGGCGACGGCCAGCACTTTGGCATTTCCCAAGGTGATCGACCATGTTGGAAGTGCCTTTCTCGCCGTGCAGCTCTTCGTGGTCGACATCAGAAGGATGTGAGTGGCTGAAAAGAAGATACGCCGCGCGTTGATTGGTTGAAAGCTGGCTGCACCGAGGGCTTCTGAAGCGGGCGCGGCGTCTCATTCGCCAAAACTGTGCGTCTCGCCGCTTCAAAGACGTGCAAACGACGGATGGCCGGGACCTCTAGGCGCAAGTTCAAGAGCTCAAAGCACAAGAGGCCATTAGGACGCCATGACGGCGGTCTCTACGTGCCCGCAGGACGTCTCCATCACGAGCAGCTACGCGCTGGCGGCCAGCTACTACTGCCTGCACGCGGGCGACACGCTCCCGGCGGCTCTCGCGGCCTCCAGCGACCCCCAGAAGCCTCTGGAAGCCGACGCGACCGGCGAGACGGGTGACGGGTTGGAGGTGGCGGTGGCGGTGCCGCGACTGCCGCTGCGCGAGCTGACGTGGAAGAACCGCGCGCGCTTCAACGCGCTCATGGAGCGGCACTCGTTCGTGGTGCTCTCGGAGCTGGGCGAGGCGCTCGAGCGCGCGCACGAGCGCGTGCTGGACGACTTTGCGCGCTTCTTCACGAGCGCCGACGCCGCGTGGCAGCGCGGCTGCACGAGCAAGCACGTGTACCGCAACGAGAGCGGCACGCCCATGTGGTACTGCGGCTACGAGCACACGAGCGTGCGCGACTGCTTCCGCGTGGCCTGCGGCGACATGAGCCGCCTCGTGTGGCCCTCTGCGGCCTTCGAGGCGCACTGGAAGGCGCTGCAGCGCCGCATGCAGCGCATTTGCGACCGCGCGCTGAGCCTCACCATGGGCTACGCCACGACGCCGAGCGGCGAGCGGGAGGACGTCGACTTTTCCGTCTGCTACGGCCTGCACTACCCCAACACGGCCGGCAGCGGCCAGTCCGCCACGGAGAACGTCTTTGAGCACGTCGACCCGAGTCTCTACGTGGTGGAGCCCGTGCCCAGTGTGGAAGGTCTCGACGTCTTCGACCTGCACTCCAAGCAGTGGCTGCAGGCCGAGAAGGTCTGTGTGCCTGGCAAGGAGATCGTGCTCTTCTGCGGCAAGGCGCTGCAGCGCTGCACGGCCGGCCGCATCTCGGGCACGCTGCACCGCGTCCGCCGCACGCCGCAGCGCCGCTTCTGCGTCATCTACGAGCAAAAGTACGAGGAGTACTTCCTCTGAAGGCCGGCCGACGCCCACAGGGCCCACAAACGACGCGGTCCGCGACCGAGAGCAGCCCCACAGGAGCGCTGTGTCTCCCATGCCGTCGACCTCCACTCAAGCAGCGATAGCACGAGGTAAGGAGCGCGCCAAGAGCGCCAATCTGTGCGCCAAAGGCAGCACAAAGCCAGCCACGAACGTACGTTGACGGTGTGCACGTCTCTCTCTCTCTTGCAGCGCTGGCCTGGTTCTCCTGGTCGGCGGCCGGTAGCACGGCGTCACGGCGTCACGGCGTCACGGCTTCTTGACGACGCTCACGAAGCCGCTGGCCGCCGAAAAGTACTTCTTGTTGGCCTCGCGCACGCGCGCCTTGGCCGCCTCCGGGTTCAGGAGCTCAATGCCCTGCACAGGCGTGAAGGCGAGACTGGAGGCCAGCCCCGAGAGCGGCGGCTTGGCCGAGGCCGAGGCCGAGGCCGCGTAGCTCGCGGCGCGCAGCTTCTTGCTGCTCTGCTTGTGCTGCTTGCGCTGGATGCGCAGCGTGCCCGAGCCTTCCTGGCCCAGGCGGCCGGCCGTGAGGCCCATGGCGTTGTCTCCGTACTCGTCGTCGGCCGTGGCGAAGCTCTGGCGGTTCATCTCGCGGCGCACGTCCGTCATCTCGAGCCGCTCCTTCATCTTGCGGTAGCGCTTGCCGCCGCGCTTGCGCCGCGGCTTGTCGTCCGGAATCGGTAGCGCCTTCTTCGTCTTGGCCTTCTGCGGCTCCTGCCACTTGGCCATCTTGGCCACGAGCTCGCTGCGGAAGCGCGCGCCCACGACGCCCGCCGTATCCGTCGGATGCGGCTGGCTGTCCACGCGCGCCATGAGCGCCAGCTTCCCGGCCACGGCACGACACGCCTTCATGCGCAGCTCGGGCGGTACGCTCTGCACCAGGTCGCAGTAGAAGAGCACGCCCGTGTGCTTGAGCGCCGCGGCGGACGAGAAGCCGCTCAGCACCTTCTTCTCCTGGCCCAACACCTGGAGGTTACACGCCGGGATGCGCGCGAGCTGCGCCACGCCGCCCGCCAGGCCCACGAGCTGCGCCGCGATGCGCGTGCCCACGAGCTGCGACGCGTTGGGCGCCAGGAACGCCATGCGGCTCTCCACGAAGCGCAGGATCATCTGCTTGTCCTCGTCGAGCGCCAGGAGCTCGTCGCACGCGGCGAGGCAGCGCGCGAGCTGCTCGGCAGGCAGCGGCTTGCCGCTCGTACCGGAGCCTGTGACCGAGATGCCGATGACCGCCGTGCTGGGCAGAAGCTTGGGCAGCTCCGTCACGAGCGTCAGGTCCATTTCGTTCCCGATCGCCTGCACCACCCGCGCGTAGTCCAGTGCATTGGGCACGAGCGAGTCCAGCTCGGGGAACTTGGGCGCGTACAGCTCGGCGATGAGGCGGTGGATGGCCTCCATCTCGTCGTCGATCTGCACCATGAGGTCGTTGGACGTGACCACCAGCTCGTACTCGGCGCTGCCTTCCTCCAGATGCCGGCCCGCCGCCGCGTCCGCGTCGCCAGAGTCGGCGAACCGCTGGATCTCGCGCACATGCGCCAGGTACGTGGGGGACCGCTTCAGGCTCGCCACCGCCTCCACGCCGCGCTGCTTGGCGCCGGCGCGCAGCGTCTGCTCCAGGGCCGCCGCGTCGCCGCCCAGCGCGGAGCCGCGCTTCTGCTTGGCGGACTTGAAGACCGACAGGTCGGCTTGGTCCAGCGCCGTCGCTCCGGCCGCGTTGTCCTCGTCGCCGTCTGCGGCCCCCGCGTCGCCGGCGCGCGCGGAGGACGGGGCGGACGTGCGCGGCTCCTCCTCGTCGCTGCCCCCATCGCTGAGCTCGTCCAGGTCCTCGAGGAAGGAGTCTGCGAGCGACGACATGCTGCTCTTGGTGCCGCTCCTGTTGCTGGTGGCTCACCGAGTGGACGCCCGTTCTTGACGCGGCCTAATCGTTTTCGACGAGTGGATTCGTCGAAATCCATTTTAGACGATTTGTATCTTGAATTCGTCCCATACAAAATCCAAGTGCACCGTGATGTCGTCGGTAATTCCGGAATTCCCGACGACATCACGGTGCACTTGGCTTTTGTATAGGCGCCAAGATGCCAGCAGTCCCGAAGCCTGTCGATATCGAGCGGCGCTGACTTTCGCCGTTTCTGTTAAAATCACATATTGAACCGTTTCAAATGTTTCTGTTGAATCCCATCAATATTTGTCTTGAATTCGTGAACCGGTACGTACCGGTTTTGTCCTATACAAAATCCATGTCGTCGGGAATGTCGAAGGGATTTCCGGAAATCCCTTCGACATTCCCGTGAACTTGGATTTTGTAAAGGACGAATACCGGACGAACCGGTATTTGGAGTCGCGCAAAAACCGGTACGTTACGGGTACGTTTCTAAACTTCAACGTCCCATTTTTCTTTTCCGCTGGAAGATTCTCATTCGAAAATCCGCTTCTCGCCACCAAAATGTCATCAACATCT
>JAADYJ010000154.1:0-34404 GCA_023338205.1 Halophytophthora polymorphica | reverse complement strand
GCAAGGCATCATCTTGGCTCAACGCAAGGAAGGATCGAAGGTTGAAGACAGCGCTAAGGCGATTCAGCGTGCACCAAGCACAGTCAGCACCTTCCTTCGCAACCCTGACGGCTACGGGGCGACTACGCGGCCTGGACGGCCGCCCAAGCTGACCGAACGCAGCATCCGCCAGGTCCGGAAGGAAGCAAAACAGCCCGGAATGTCGGCGTCGCGCATCAAGTCCACGCTGAAGTTGTCTGCCTCCAAGCGCACTGTGCAGCGCGTCCTCAACGCAGCTCCTCATCTCAAGTACAGCAAGCGCAAGAAGACACCACGACTGACCACGCACTATCGCACTGAACGCGTCAAGTGGGCCAAGGATCGCATCTGCGAGCGCACTGACTGGGCCGTCGTCGTCTTCTCTGATGAGAAGAACTTCAATCTGGATGGCCCAGACGGTATGAAGTACTACTGGCACGGCATCCGCGACGAGCCGCAGACATTCTACAGTCGCCAAAACGGCGGTGGCTCGCTCATGGTGTAAATCTACTCTTAGCCTCCAGGTTGAGTGCGGGCTTCCTAACAAGCCCCCTGGTAGCCTTGAAGTCGGAAAAGGATCGACGCTGGTCGTCGTCGAGGCTGAAAGGTGTGATCTTGGTGAACACAAACAGAGGCGGCTGCAAAACGACTCCATTGCGTCCACGGGGTCGTGGCCGTGAGGACGGCAGAGGCTTTGGCATCCATTGCGATGTTGGCCAGTCGATCCGCCGCGTTGCTGGCGCGGTAAACGTGAACCCACGCTACATTTGCAGCCCGATGCGCATGGGAATGGATGTGGTGGTGGTGGTGGGGAGCCGCGCCAAGTGCTGAAGACCAGACCGATCCCCGTTGAGCTCACAGATGTTGTTCGTGGTGGGATTACCATGGTAGGCAAAAGCACACACCTCCAATGTCCACTGTAGGAGGAACGAAACGGCAGAACGTCCAGCCACTGCCCCTCGGCCTGGACTTCCTCGAGCGCCCCCGTCAGAGTGAAGTCTCCAGCGGTGTTTTCGTGGTGGTCGATCCGGGAGATCGCGACAGCGGCTTTGGCGCGCACCCAGCATCGGGCAAGTAAGAGTTAGTGGGGTTTACACTACTTGGCGATTTGCTGTGCTTAGTGTAGTCCGCTATAGGGCATTTACGGGCAGGGTCGCGACGCCCTCCCGTATCCACCTGACCACGTTGAAGCACCGCGTAACGGGCCACCAAGAGACACCGGACACCTCCTGCCCGGACCCAAGCAGCATTCGCCCTCTCGTCCGCCATGGAGGAGCTCAACCAGTTCCTGAACAGCGTGGAGGCCAGCGCGCGCAAGATCCTCAAGCAGCAGAACAAGAAGCAGCAGCAGCTCGCCGCCCGAGACCGCGTGGCGCTCGCCAAGGGAGCCACCGCCAGCAGCTCGAGCTCCAGCAAGCCACATGCCCCCACACGCGAAGAGCTCCGTGCGTCCTACACTCCGGGCGGTGCGCTGGTGGTTTCTGCGCCCAGCAACCAGCAGAGCCGCCAGCCAGCCACGTCTCCCGTCCACGAGCGTCGTAGCGAACCTCCAACCGATTCGGACGGCTCGAGTACGGCCAACCTCCCTCGTTTGCCGCCTCCACGGTCTCCAGTGGCGTCGGTGGCGCCTGGCAGTCTCTACGCGTCCACGTCACTGCCCACGTTGTCCAAGCCACAGCCGCAGTCACAGTCGCGGCACAAGCGCGCGGCGCTCAAGCTGCTGGACTCCCCGCTCTACAAGTCTCTCGCCAAGACGCGTGCGTCTCCCAGCGGCTTCGGCGGCAACGCGGAGCTCTCGTCCTCGCCAGGTCAACTGCAACGCGCGCTGCGGGACGTGGACAACGTCGGGCTGCTGCTGCGCAAGATGGGGCTGCGAGACGCCACGGCCGCGCGCTCGCCGGCCCACCGCGCCGACCACGCCGTGGAGAAGCGCATGTGCCACGCGTGCTGGGCCAAGCCCGACAAGCTCACGGGCTGCGAGCGCCACCCTCGCGTGGCTCCCAGCGGCGGGCCAGGCGACGCATTGGCGCTGCTCACGAGTCTCGAGCTGCAGGGCCCCACGAGCTGGTTGTCCGACGACCTGTACGTCAAGTACCGCTCGGAGCGCGAGCGCGAGAAGCTCTGGCTCGCCTTCTGCGCGCTCAAGCAGCAGCAGCTCGAGCTCGAGGCGGCCGCCAGTGCGTCGCACGGCTCGGAGCAGGCTCGCCTGGCGCTCGTGCCCGTGGTGACGCGTCACCCCGTGTGCGCGCTCTTCGCCACGCAGCTCGAGCTCGAGAACCTGCGCACGCAGGCGGCCACACGGCAGCGCAACCTGGCCAAGACGTTCATCTTCGACGTGGCTCACCTCTGGCTCACCAACCTCGACCACTTCAACGTGAGCGCCGCGCGAATCGCCAAGCGACAACAACAACAAGAACAACAGCTCCACGACGAGCACCGCCAGCTCCCAGTCGAGTCCGAGCCGCGAGAGCTACGCGGGAGACGCGACGACGCCGCCATCCGCGAAGGCTTCTCGCAGATCCCGTCCATCTCGTCCGCGTGTGCCTTGCAGCACGTTGTCGCCATCGGCGGCACGTCCCGAGCGGCCAGTTCGGCGGCCCAGTACGCGCCACAGACGCCACCGACGCGTCGGCGTCCTGCGTCCAGGAGCTCGAGCGTCGGCGACTTCCGGCCGCTGAGTCTGCTGGTCTGTGGCCGCTGGAGTCCTCAGGACGCGAGCCCCACGGCACTGGAGCGCGTGCCCGGCGTGACGCTCGTGGGTCGTGGCCCCGTGCTCTGGTGGCGCTACGAGCCCGACCACGAGTCCGTGGAGACGGCCAGCGGACGCGGGAGCCCCGCGCCAGAGTTCACCAAGGCCGTGGCGCTCTTTGCGCGTAGTGACGCGCTCTCGGCGTCCCGGGCCGTGCTCGTGTCGCTCGTGCTGGCGCTCGACACGCCCGTGCTGGCTCCGCGCTGGTTCGCCTGGTGCGTGGGCTCCAGGATGCCTCCGCCCGAGCTCGAGGTCGCTCGGAGCGCCCAAGCCGTGGCCGAGAGCGGCTGGGGCCGCCCCGTGGCGCGCGCGGCGGCCTGGCCGCGCTCGTTGCTGGCCGCTAGGCTCGACTGCGTGCTGGACGAGCTGCTGCCTGGCCCCATGGCGCTGCTCAACGCCGTGGCCGAGAGCGAGGACCACTGGCTGGGGCTGCTGGAGCGGCCCAAGGCGCCCGTGGGCCATCGTCGCGGCTGGGACGAGTTCCAGGCGCGCCACGGCTTCCGGCAGTGGCTGCTGCTGGCCCGGGACAGCGGCTTAGCGCCGCGGTACGACGTCCAGCCGCGCGTGTGCAGCGTGAGCGTGGCGCACGCCAACGCCGCGGGCGTGTGCGGCCGCTACTGCTGGCACGAGACGCTGGCCGTGGCCGTGGCCACGCTGCTGTGTCGGCGCCGCGTGGAGAAGGACCTCGTGTACGTGCTTGCCAACACGCGCTCGAGCGGACCCAACGACCCGAGCTACTTCAGCGTCGTCATGGCGCACGAGGCCATGGCCGACGTGCAAGGCGCGCGCTTGGCCACGTACTTGGCGCTGCTCGCGGCGCGAGACGAGCACGCAGCTTACGAGAAGAAGCTGCACGAGATCGAGCACAAGCTCGAGGCTGGGCGACTGGCGCTCGAGGCCAAGCGCCAGGAGCAGCAGCGACTCGAGCGCGAGCAACAGCTCGCGGCCGCTCGAGACGACGCCAGACGCTCTGGCAGTGCACGCACGGATGCGCAGGACGAGGTTCTGCGTCGCGAATGGCTGCAGCGACTCGCGAACTCGTCGGTGCTGGAGCAGCGAGCGCTCTGGGAGAAGCGCGAGCTCTCGCTGGACAACAGCGGCGTCACTTTCTTCCACTCGCTCAACTCGGCGCTGCCCGTGGCGCATCGCTTCCGCTGGGAGACGCCGGAGGACTGGCACGTGGACAACGGTGGACACGAGAGCCAAGAGGACGCCACGCCGCCGTCCACCGAGCGCAGCGGCGCGTCCGCGGACTCCAGCGCGTCGCGCGAGTCGAGTGTGGCGTCGCTGGCGGCCAGACACCGCGCCAACGCCGAGGCGCAAGCAGCCTTGGCCGTGCAGTTGCTGCAGGACGAGCACTTCGTGCGGCAGCTCCGGGCCAAGCTGGGGCTCTCGGCTCGCAGCGAGTCGCGTCCGTCCTCTAGAGCCACCGCGCGGCCTCGTAGCAGTGCCAGCCGCGGCGTCATGCAGGACGAGGACGTCTCCGAGCACGGAGACGCCCGTGACGACTGGGCCGACATGCTGGAGAGCGGCGTGGAGCGATCCAAGTCGACACTGCTGGCCTCGCGCATGGCCAAGCTGCAGCTCCAGCTGCCTCCACGTCGCGTGGGCCAGACGGACGCGAGTGGCAAGCCTCGCGACGCACGTGGCCAAGGCTGGAAGCGACTCAGGACGTCGCGTTTGCCGCCGCAGTTCGCCAGACGCGTCTACAGGACGCACACGCAGGCGCCGCGCTCGAGCTTCATCGGCCGCGCGAACGCTGCGCAGCCCGTGGGCATGCTCGACCCGGCCGAGTGCTCTCCGCACGACCCGCCCGAGTTCATCCCGGAGCTGCGAGCGCACTTTGTGCCGAGGCCCAACGCCGACCTGCAGGAGCGCAAGCGCGTCTGGGCTCACGTGGAGCGTGCTCGCGGCCGTCACGCGACTGCTGCAGGCGCTGGAGACGCCACGACGCGGCGTGGAGCCCTGTCGGAGCACGTGGACAACTCCGACATGCTCGAGCGGGACCCGGAGCGCGAGCACGAGAGCAAGGAGCAGCGAGACGCCCGAGCGCTGCTCTGCGCCCGCAACAACAACCTCGAGGGCGTACGTGGCGCTGCGCTCGCCTGGAGGCTGCGTGGACGACTGACGTTGCGTGGCTGTGTGTGTATGTGTATGTGGCTGTGGCTGTGGCTGGCAGTTGGAGGCGGCGCTGGACGACGGCGTGGACGTGAACGTGCGCGACAACCACGGCAACACGCTCTTCGTCCTCGTGTGCCAGCAGGGCAACAAGCGGCTGGCTAAGTTCCTCCTGCGGCGTCGTGCCGACATGAACCTCCAGGTGCGTGTGCAGCCTCCGGCTTGTCCGCTGGCGCTCTCTGCGCGCTGTGGTGCGTGCCACCGCCTCACTGTGCGTGCTTGAGCTGCTGCTCGTGCTGCTGCAGAACCTGAACGGGAACACGGCGCTGCACTACCTGTACGAGTACAAGCACGTGGAGCTGGCCGAGTACCTCAAGGCCAAGGGCGCCGTGGACACGACGCAGAACGCCGCGGGGCTCACGTGCTACGAAGGCCTGAGCCAGCAGCAGGTGGACAACCTCTAACGGCACGTCCAGGCGTGCTTGTCTTCCCGTCCTTCGTCGTTCAGCGACTCGATCCTGTTCCTCTGTCAACAAACAGTTCGAACGACACAAGCTACTACTACACGTAGTAGTGCAGACGAGGAAGGACATGCATGGACACTCGAACGTATGAAAACAAAAGGCAAATTACGTATGGCAAGCGGATCTTCCGCCTCTCTGCTTTCGCCGTCTGCTCGAGTGCCTTCCTGTCGGCCTTGGTCGACCTGTCCACTGGCGTGGCATGGGGGTGACCCCCCGCTATGCAGGTCGCGCCTGCGTCTACGACGAGGTGGAGCCGGCCGTGCCCTGCGCCGTGGCCAAGTTGCCGGCGTAGTAGACCTGCCAGAGCTGCACGAAGACCACGATGAAGACCAGGATGAGCGAGCCGAACACGTTGGCCGTGAAGGTCGCCGCCGTGTGGTCCCAGCCGCAGTACTCCGTGATGCTCATCTTGACCATGGGGTAGAACTGGCTCATGATGAAGAAGCCGAAGAACATGGCCGACACGTAGTTCCACGGGTTGGTCGCGTTCTCGTACTGGAAGAAGCGGATGAGCGCCACCAGCTGGCTCACGAGCAGCGTGAAGAACATGAGCACGTTGGGGATCTCCGTCCACGACGTCTTCTGCCCGGCGCCAGTGTTGGCCCACGACTTGTCCTTGCCCGTCACGCGCGCCTGCACGGCCTCGAAAATGGCCAGCAGCGTGATGAACGAGAACGAGAACCACGTCTGCTGCGCGCGCCACACGTCATTGTTGTCCACGGCGCGGTTCGCCAGCAGGTTCAGCATCCAGCGCACCAACATGAGCGGCAGGAACGAGTACAGGAACGTCGTGCTGAAGGCGTAGATGGGCGCGTCACCCGTGCACAGGTAGTAGATGGCGATGATCACGTAGCACAGCGCCGGGATGGAGCCGAACGGGTAAAACACCGAATCGTAGAAGAACATCTTGCGCGGGAAGGCCAGCGACGGCTTCGGGTCCGGCGCCGGCACGCGCGGCGGGCGCCAGTCCGGGTCCACCTCGCTCTCATTCTTCATGAGCAGAATCTGCACGGCGCCCTTGGCCCAGCGCTTCTTCTGGCCCATGGCCGCTGCCACCGTCTCGGGCACGGCGCCCTCGCACAGCCGGATGCGGTCCTTGGCCTCGCCCTCAAAGTCCTTGCGGAAGTACACAGAGTCCCAGCCCGACGTGTGCAGCACGTTGCCAGTGTACGCGTCTTCCGTCTGCGTGCCGTACTGGATGCCACCGATCGAGTCGAAGGCCTGGCGGCGGAACACGGCGTTCGTGCCGGCAAAGGCGGCCGACTCGAAGCCATCACGCCCGCACTGCACGGCGTCGAAGAAGATCGTGTTCTTGTGGCCGCACGGGTCGCCCATGATTGTCAGCTGCGGCGTATCCTCAAAGTACTGCGGCGTCTGCACGTACGACACCTGGTTCCAGGAAATGTCGTCGCTGTACTGGCGGCCGCCGCCGTCCACAGCCTCGCCCTCCGAGAAGAAGAAGGGCAGCACCGCCAGCAGGAACTTGGGGTGCGGCTTCATGTCGTTGTCCAGAATCAGCAGGTACTTGCCGTCCGCGCCCTCGTTGAAGAGCGCGTTGTTGATGTTGCCGGCCTTCGAGTGGTGCGTCTCGGGCTTCATGCGGCCCACGAACGTCACGCGCGGGATACCGCGGTCACGGTAGTCGTAGTCGTCCGAGAGCGAACCCACGGCGCAGTCGCGCCGCTGCACGCCCTTGCCGCCTTCCTTGCGCAGCTCGCGCACCGACGAGTGCTGGCGCCGCCACGTCTTGAGCGACTGGTCGTCCTGCACGGGGCCCACCACGCGCTCGTGCATCATGCGCGCAATCTCGCCGCGCAGGTCACCGCAAATCTCAATCACCTTGGTGTTCACCGTCACCTTGAAGTGGTTGTTGGCATCCCAGACCGACTTGGTGTAGCCGTCGTCCAGGATGAAAATGTGCAGCAGCTCCGGCGGGTACTGCATGGCCAGACAGTTCTTGAGCGTCTGGATCGAGTCCGTCACGGGCTCCATGTAGTGACACAGGAAAATGTCCACGGCCGGCCACTGCTCCTTGGGGATCGGCGGCTTAAAGTCGTTCATGTACCGCGCGCCGCGACGGATGGGACGCCACATACTGAAGTTGAACAGCAGCCCCAAGAAGTAGTTGAGGAACTCGCTGAACACCATCATGCCGTACATGATCCAGGACGCCACGGGCGTGGGCCGGATGCAGTAGCCATCGCCCGACGACGCGTCAAAGTTGGTCGTGGACGAGTAGCAGTCCGCCGTGACGGAAGAGTCCAAGTCCGAGCACGGCAGCGTGGGCGCCGCCTTGTCGCAGTAGTACTCCTGCGGGTAGAAGCCCACGAGGAAGTAGAGCCAGACGATGCCCACGGCCATACTCAAAAAGTAGACCACGTGGAAGATGCCCGAGCCCGACATCTTGTACTTGCGGATGTTGGGCGTCTCCACGGGCTCCGCCGCGCGGTTCGCGATCGAGTACGTGCTCATGGCGAAGCTGCGGAACGACGGCTCGTAGTAGTTGCGCATGCCGCCGTTGCCGGCCATGCTGTCGTTGTAGCCGCGCATCTTGCCGTCCGGATCCTGCACGCCACCGTCCATGAAGCGGATCGAGCGCGCGTTGTCCTTCATGCTCATGCTCACACCGCCTTCCTTGGCCATCTTGGGGTCCACGAACGACGTCGTCGACATGTACGTGCGGTGCGGAACCTGTTGCCACCGGTCGGGTGCCTGCGTCTGCGAGTTCATGGCCACGGATGGCATCTGCGCCTGCGAGATCGACACGTTCGGGTCCGCGTCCTCGGACGGCATAGCCTCGCCACACTCCGTGCAGAAGGCCGTGCCGCTCGGGACGGTGGCGAAGCAGTTCTCGCACACCAGACGCACGCGGTCGCCGGGCACTTGGGCCGCCAACGTGGCGCCCGTGGGCAGCTCCGGCAGCTCCTCGGCGTCCATAGGCCCCATCTGGGCGTGAGCGCCCACGCGGTTGTAGCACACGAGCCCCCAGCGCATGCAGAACTGGTTGAGCACGCCAATGACAGTCACGCCCCCCCACACGAGGAACATGAGCGTCTGCGCGCCAGAGTCCACGCCGTCCAGCGCCTTGGCGCCGCCCTCCTGGAACGACGTGTAGGCCACGCCCGAGAGCGTCGCGCTGGAGTCCACGAGGCGCGACACGCCGTCGGCCAGCAGCCAGCCGCCCGTCACGGCCGAGAACAGAATGTACTTGAAGCGGTGGTTCTCCAGCTCGGCCGTCTTGGAGCTCGACATGCACACGAGCTCAAAGATGAGCATGAAGGCGATCACGAACTCCTGGCGCGCCAGCTGGTTGTCCGCCGGGAACACGCCCACGCCGTCGTAGGCGTCCAGCAGCAGCAGATAGCACGCCGCAATGGCGCCCGTGAGCAGAATCAGCACGTACGGGCCCAACGACGTGATGAAGCCCACGAGGGCCGCCACCACGGCGCCAGCGCCGGCGGCCGCCGCCAGCGCGATCCACTCGTTCGTGTCCGACAAGCTCTCGATAGCCGTAAAGGCCGCCACGAAGCCCCTGGAGTCAGCAAAACCCACCGTAAATACCGCCTACTCGTCAGTGCGTCGTCCATTTATAACGCCCACCCCTGCACAAATAACCCCACGCCGTCGCGAAACGTACATGGCGAAGCTCGACGCGAACTGCGTCGTGACGAAGAGCGAGCGCGCACCCAGCGAGAGCGACGACCAGCCGCCGCACGAGAGCGACACGCCGCCCAGGATGCCCACCACGGACGCGATGATGCCCGCGACCGTCATGATCTCCGTCGACCTTGCCCCTTTCTCTCTCTCAAAGCGGCTTTCTCCCTTCCTTCCTTCCTTCCGCGCGCCTGCCGCCTCTGCGCCTCGCGGTCGGTGGCTCGCGGGGCGCCTCCCTCGCCTGCCTGCGCCTCTGCGGACGGCGCCGGACGAGTCCCGCTTGCTGCCTCTTCGCCTCGAGCCCCGAGCACACTCCGAATGCGCCTCGAGTCTTACCGGGAGAAGGAGGACCAAACCAGAAATGAATGACCTCGGGCGGCCCGCGGCCGCGCGGCCCACGCCAAAAGCCACGAGCCAGTGCGGGGGGTTTTGCTCGCGGCCCCCTCTCGCTCCGAGCCCCATACAGCCCCGCAGTGTGCGGCCGTTGCGGGCCTGTCCTCGCGTGGTGTGCCGGGCAGTAGTTTACCGCGAAACTTTCGGACAATCCAGCAAATATTCAGACGAGGGCTCGGGGTTCCCCCCCCCCGCGCCTCTTGCGTGCTGTATGGGCTGCGGCCCACAACCGCCGGCCGGAAACCAACACGGCGGTCTGCAGCCGTCAAGCGGTTTCGCCGAAAGCCCTTGGCCCGAGGAGAAACCCCTGCGCCAAATGGCCGCCACCGGATGCTGGCACAGCAGGCGCATGGCCGCGGAAGGGGCCGCCAGCATAGGCGCACAGACAGCCGCGTTGGCGCCAGCGAGGTCGTGCCGCGGCCGTCCGTCGGGGCCCGCGCGGCTGGGATCCCATCCGCCGCGGGCTGTGGGTGCGGATCACCGCCGTGGCTGCGAGGCGCATGGGCTCGTGAGGTGAGATCCCAGCACGACACAAGTTGGTCCGTCGTCGCGACGAGGGCTGGCTGGCCTGGCCGTGACGTCGCGCGACCGAAAATGGCTGCGAGCCGACGGCCAGCAGCCAGAGCTCGCCGGTCGATCCCAATTTTCCGCGGCGGGGCACGCTGCTGACGCACAGCGACTGGAGATGCAGGCTGCAGCCCAGGGATTCCGAGCGGCTCCGCTTTTTGATGGCCAAGGAGCGCATGCGGTGGCGCAGCGAGCCGGACGGCACGTGACGACACCTGGCCGCCGATCTGGGCGGCCTGCTGGCGTCCACGGCAAAGGCGGGCGAGCGCTGGCGCTGGCGCTGGCGCTGGCGGCGCGCAGGTGGCGGCCTGCCCTGGGCCGGGCTCCATACCGAGGCCACGACGGGCGTCTGCTTTCTCGCGCGTTGTGGGCTTTGAAGCCACCGCGCTGCAAGAGGAACCAGCAGAGCGTCCCTCTCGCATTGAATACCTGGTTGAACGCGCTCGATTCATCGATGAGGTTCAGGTTCACAGATACAACAGACAAGTGTCATGGACCCAGAGCGACCTTCTATCTTCTATACCCCGTCCTAACGCAAGCTCGGCTGGCGGAGATCCGCGCGGCTTGCTCGACTCGACGGCGCACCCAAACGCCAAAGTGCGGCCTGACGACGCGTCCGTCTCTTTTGCTGCCGTTTTCGCGGTAAACGCTAGCTTTTGCTAATTCCGCGCGCAACTCCGCGCCGCTGTCTCTACGCGGCATACCCCAGCCAAGTCACTTTGGTGGGTGGCGCCTCCACATCGCGGGTAGGGGGCGCGCCCGGTGCCCAAATATTCGCGGGCCGGTTCCTTCGCCTCGCGGCGCGAAAGCTTCCCGTAAACTACGATCCGCACGCCGTGCATGGGTTTCTTTCGGCGCCCCCTCGCCCGGGCCGCGCGGCCCGCTCCGCAGTCTGCATTTCGGGCCGTCATTCCCCTTCCTGTGGCGAGCCAGTGAGCCGGAAAGCCTCAAGAGCGGAGTCCACGCCCAAAGCGACCGCTAAAGCACGGGGAACGGAGCTCGTCCTCCCCGTAGACGCCGACGCCGACGCCGAGAGACGCCGAGCAGCAGACCAACATGCGCGCGCGGACATGCGTGGGGCTGGCGCTGACGCTGGCGCTGGCGGCTGTGGCGCCCCTGGCGGCGGCCAGGAACCGGTTTAACCAGTCGGCGGGCTACGTGATCGAGATCTCGACGGACGACTGGTCCAACTACGACGCCGAGGGCGGCTGCGTGACGTGTCCGTACACGTGCATCGCGCCCACGACGAGCTATGACGGCACGACCATCAACTCTAGCAACACGACGCAGACGGCGTCGCTGCCGTCCATCTACACGGAGGTGGCTAGCAACGGCTGCTGCTACGCCGACTCGTCCGACACGACGCAGCAGCCGTCGTGCTCGCAGGAGGCCAGTCCGTCCACGGCCGAGCCCTGCGGCTTCCTGTACGGGCCCACGCTCATGTGGCGCATCAACAACGCGCTGGACCCGCTCGAGGACGCCATGACGGCCATTTTGTTCGCCAGCACGGACTGCGAGGCCTTCTGGGCGGTGGGCAAGCAGGACATTCGCTACACGAGCAACACCAAGTCCATCACGGGCTCCAAGATGATCCAGGACGGCTGCTACGGCGACGCCGGCGGCGTGCCCATGGTGCTCAGCGGCTGCCTCACGTCGCAGCTCGAGTACTCCAAGTCCAAGACGTACACGTGGAAGGACCTGGCCGAGAAGTGCCAGGGCCTGGCCGGCCGCTGCGTCATCACGAACGCCGTCTGGGAGGAGCACCTCGAGTGCTGCACGTCGCGCACGGGCCTGGCCAGCGACTGGGACACGACGTACGACGTCTACACGGCCACGGCCTCCACGGCCGTGTCGCTCAGCGGCGCCGCCATCACGGGCATCGTCTTTGGCGGCGTGGCGCTGCTCTTCTGCCTCATCCACTACGGCGCCAAGGTGCGCGAGCGCGCGCGCCAGACGGCGCTCATGCGCGAGCAGGAGGCCACGGACGACTACGAGGAGGTCATGACGCCGCTCACGACGGCCGACAAGCAGCCGGCCGCGCTCACGCGCGCCATCGGGCCCAGCAACGTCGAGGTCTCGCTGCACGAGGGCGACCAGATCTTCCGCAAGCCCAAGGACGAGCTGCTCTACGAGGGCGACATGTACTAGGCGCGCCCCGCAGCGCTCGCAGGCTGCGGACGCCGCACGTTTCGTCGCCTCTGCGTCTCGTCCGGAATGCCATCCTATTTTTTTTTGCAGTCTCTGCCTTCTCCTCGCGACAAGCTCGCTCGGTGCACGTCTGTGGGGCGTCCTCCTGGCCTTGCTGCTCGCTGAGGCGTCACAGGCCGCCAGTTCCAGATCTCGCCGACGCTTGAGCGCTCATGCGGCTGCTCATGCGGCCGCTGCCGGCGCTGCTGCTGGCGCTGGCGCTGCTCGCGCGCGTCTCGGGCCGGCGCTGCGTCTTCCCGGGCTTCTACTCGGCCGGCGCGGCCACGACGCGGCCCTGTCCGGGCGCCTTGCCCTGCCCGCCAGGCTCCTACTGCTCGTACGTGCGCGCTCCGCTCTGTGCCGCCTGTGCGCGCCCCTTTGCCAGCCCAGTCGTGTGACGCCTCTGCGCTCGCCATTCGTGTCGTGACCCGCTAGCGACGGCCAGCGCCGGCCGTGCCCCGCAGGCGTCTACGGGGCCGAGCCCGCGCTGCGCTCTCCTGCGTGCTCGGCGCCCTGCCCCGCGGGCTCCTTCTGCCCGCCAGGCTCGGCCGCGCCGCTCGCCTGCGGCGCCGCCGCGCTCTACTGTCCGCCAGGGTCCGCCCAGCCCCTCGCCGTGCCCTCGGGCTTCTACGCGCTCGGCGGAGACGCGCCACAGCGTCACAGCCGCGTGGCGCCCTGCGCACGCGGCTCCTTCTGCGTCGCGGGCGTCTCGCAGCTCTGCCCCGCCGGCCGCTACGGCGCCACGCCGCAGCTCGCGAGCTCCGCGTGCTCGGGGCTCTGTCCGGCCGGCAGCTTCTGTCCGCGGGGCAGTACACGCCCCACGCCGTGTGCCGGCGGCCGCTTCGGCGCGCACGACGGCCTCACGACGTCGTCCTGCTCAGGCGCGTGTCCTGCAGGCTTCTACTGCCCGGAGGGCTCCTCGTCCGCGTCCACGTGGCCTTGTCCCGCCCAGAGCTTCTGCCCGGAAGGCAGCGCGGCTCCCAGAGCGCCCACGCCCGGTACGCACGTCGTGGGCTTCGCCGAGCCGGCCAGACGCGCGCGCTCGTGCCCCGTGGGCTCCTTCTGCAGCCCCACGGAGGCGCCAGGCGCCTCGAGGCTCTGTCCGGCCGGGCGCTTCGGCAGCGTCTCGGGGCTCACGTCGTCGCGCTGCTCGGGGCCTTGCGCGCCGGGCTTCTACTGCCCGAGAGGCAGCTCCAGCGCCCAGCAGCGCGTTTGCGGCGACGCCAGCGTCTTCTGCCCCGCAGGCTCGCGCGAGCCGCAGCCCGTGGCCCCAGGCTTCTACTCGGTGACGCTCCCAGACGTCTCGCCGTCCTCCGAGCCGCCCGAGGCCACTCGCACGGCCCAGCGACGCTGCGAGCCCGGCCACTACTGCGTCCTGGGCCGGCGCCTCGCGTGTCCCGCTGGCCGCTTCGGGAACGTCTCGGGGCTGGCCACGCCCGCGTGCTCGGGCGCCTGCGCCGCCGGCTTCTACTGCCCGGAGGGCAGCCTCGTGGCGCACGCGTCGCCGTGCTTCTCGAGCCTCTCCTTCTGCCCTCCCGGCTCGGCGCAACCAGAGCGCACGGCACGCGGCCACTGCGCCGTGCGGGCCGCTGGAGACGCACAGGAGCGACGCGTGGCGCAGCGAGCAGCGCAACCGGGCGAGTTCTCGTGGCGAGGCGCCTGTGCGCGCTGTCCGGCCGGCCGCTTCGGCTCGCAGCCGCTCGAGACGCGCGCCACGTGCTCGGGCGCGTGCGCGCCAGGCTTCTACTGTCCGCAGGGCAGCACGAGCGCCACGCAGCTCGAGTGCGGCTCGGCGGCGCTCTACTGCCCGCCTGGCGCGTCGCGGCCCTGGCGCGTCTCGAGCGGCTACTACACGTCCTTCTCGGAGCTCGCGGTGCTCCCAGCCACGGCCGAGGCGCCAGGCTGCGCGCCAGGCTCCTACCGCCTCGTAGGCAGCACCAGCAACGCCTTCCAGGACGTCGTGACCGGCCGCAGCCCCGTGAGCGTGAGCTACGGCGACGTGCGCTTCCCCGTGGCGACCTGCGTGCCGTGTCCGGACGGCAGCTTCAAGGCCTCGACAGGCGACGCCCTCGCGCTCTGTGAGCCTTGCCCGGCCTTCACAGCGCGCAGCACAGCCGACCGCCGCGCCTGCGAGTGCTTCCGCCTCGCGGGCGGCGCGGGCTTCGACGCGGCGGCCTTCACGCTGCACTTTGACGTGGCCTCGCGACGCTGCGAGCTGCTGCCACGTGCGCTGGAGGCCCAGCTTGGCGCCGGCGTGGCCCGAGACGCCTCCGTCTTCACGCGCTCGCAGCAGTGGCCGTGCGAGCGCGGCTTCTTCTGCGCGCAGGGCGTGCGCTGGCCCTGTCCGGCCGGCCGCTACGGGCCCCACGAGCTCGAGACGCGGCCGCAGTGCGCCGGGAGCTGCGCCGCCGGCCATTTCTGCCCGCTGGCCAGCGTCTCGAGCACGCAGCTCGAGTGCGGCGACTCGAGCGTCTTCTGTCCCGTCGGGAGCGCCGTGCCCACGCCCGTGTGGCCAGGCTACTACTCCGTCCGCCTCGCCCCGCTCTCGGAGAGCGTCACGACGGCGTCCTCCGCGCTCGAAGCTCCCAGCAGCGTCGTCACGGGCGAGCGAGCGCCCAAGCACGGCCGTGTGCGCGACGCGCAGCGCGTCTGCGAGCCGGGCACCTTCTGCCGCGACGGCGAGGCCTTCCCGTGTCCTGCTGGCCGCTACGGCGACCGCGTCGGAGAGACGGCAGCGCTCTGCGCGGGGCGCTGCAGACGCGGCTACTACTGCCCCGAGGGCAGCACGTCGCCCACGCAGCGACGCTGTGGCGGCGACGCCTTCGTGTGTCGCTCCGGCGCGTCGCAGCCTGCGCTCGTGCACGAGGGCTACTACTCCGTGGGCGACGCCAGCTTCACGCGCTTCTTCCAGCGGCCGTGCGAGCCCGGACACTTCTGCGTACTCGGCGTCAAGCACCCGTGCGCCGCTGGCCGCTTCGGCGCCGTCTCGGGCCTCGCCACGCCGCTGTGCTCCGGGCCTTGCGCTGCGGGCTACTACTGCCCGTCGTCTCCCCACGCGCCCAGCGTCTCGAGCACGCAGCTCGAGTGCGGCGACGCCAGCGTCTTCTGTCCGCCAGGCTCGGGCAACGCGCCGCAGCTCGTGCCCAGCGGCTTCTTCAGCCTCTCGGACGCGCCGGACGACGGCCGCAACGCCACGCAGAGCCGCGTGGAGCGCTGTCCGAGGGGCTTCTACTGCCGTCGCGGCGTCCGCGTGCGCTGTCCGGAAGGCACGTACGGCGACGAGGAAGGCCTGAGCGCCGCGGCCTGCAGCGGCTCGTGTCCCGCCGGCTTCTCCTGCCCCTTTGCGACCGCAGACTACCGCGCCAACGCGTGCAAACCCGGCACGTACGCCCCGCGAGGCTCTCCCGCGTGCCTCGAGTGTCCTGCCAGCACGCGGAGCCGGTCCCAAGTGCTCGCAACCTCGCGTTGGCAGCCCCAGGAGCGCGCTGCGACGTCGCAGTGCACCACGCACCGCGAGTGCTGCTGGCTTGGCTGAGTCGCGACGCCTAGCACAGCTCCACTACGTCTCCGGCCTGGCCGCGCGTGCCACCGGCAGCCTCAAAGCTCACACGGACCTTGCCAGCCTTGCCAAAGGGCTTGTCGATCACTCCTTGCTCGCGTTCTCGCTCGTGTCCGAGGCGTGAGGCCCAGCAAGACACGGGTCGACCCACCGCTTGCTTGGCCTCGCTGTCGCTCTCGAACAGCCCGCACACGATCGCGAACGGGTTCCTCCCGTCCGCGGCCGTCTCACCCTTGAGCCGCTCGATCTGGCCGGCTCTTGTGGCCCTCGGAGCGTCCTCGTGGCCTCTTCCAGCCACAGAGAGCGTCTCCGCGCCGTCTGCCACTGCACACTCCGTGGCTGCTGCTGGGACGCTCAAGGCCTCGTGGTAGAGCAGTCGGACGTCCTGCAGGAGCGCTCGAGACGCCTTCTTCTTGCTGCCCTGGGGTCTCGCCTTCTTGACGCCTTTCACCGCTGCGAGTCCCTTGAGCTTGGGCGGCTTGAGCGTCACGAGCTTGAGAAAGCGCAGTTCCAGTCGCTCTCCGGGCGACGGCAGGCGCGTCACGGGCCCGTGCGGAGCCTCGAGCGCGAGGCGGAACTTGCCAACCTTGCCGAACGGCGCCACGAGGACGCCCAGCACGCGCGAGGCCTCGCACAGCAGCGTCGCGCCCTGGTAGACGCGCCAGTCCACGTCTTTCGAGAACATGTCGCGGCCGATGGCCTCCGATCGCCCGCCTTGTGCAGGCAGCAGCTTGTCCAGGACGCCGCCTCGAGTCTTGATCCTCCCGAGGCGCAGCTCGCTCAGACGCGCCACCGAGCTGTGCACGCCGCGGAGCACGCGCAGCTCGTCGTCCTCGCAGCCCACGACGGTCTGCACGGCGCCGTAGAAGGCCAGGCGACTCGCGTACCGCTTGGCGTCCTGCTCTGGCCGCCAGCACACCACCAGCGCGCCAGGCGGGCAGAACACGACGCCCTCGAACTGCAGCAGGGCGAAGACCTGCGGCTCGAGCGCTCCGGCCTCGTCGTGGAGCTCTGTGTCGCCTGCAGAGTCGAGCTCCGCCACGTACTCGTACAGCGCTGTGGGGTCAAAGCGGAACGAGGTTTTCTCGCTTGGCTCGTTGTGCGGCTGACCCAGTCTGGAGAAGAAGGTGGCCGTGGCCTGCACCGTGGCGTGGCCCACCGTGGTGTGGAACTTGACGCCGCTCCGGCACACGGGGCCACGCACGAGCGACAAGCGAGACACGGGGAGCACCACCTGCGTCACGGGCGCCAGGCTGCCTGGAGGCGCCACCGCTAGCGCTCGCTCCACCAGCGTCGGGTCCAGGCCGCTCACACGCACAGCCACGCGGTCGCCCTGCGAGCAGCTCGCCACCTCTCGCTTGAACACCTGTAGGCCTCTGACGCGCACCGTGGTGCCGAGCGGTAGCAGCTCCAGCTCGTCGTCGAGCGTGAGCGACCCGGAGAGCGCCGTGCCAGTGACGACAGTGCCATTGCCTGGGACAGAGAAGCAGTGGTCGATTGCCAGACGGAAGGCGCCGCTGGGGTCTCGCTGTGGGGGCTGCAGACGCTCTCGCATGGCCTGCAGCAGCTCCTGCAGCCCGGTGCCAGTGACGGCCGACACGGGCACAACGGACACGTCCGCGTCACGTCCGAGTCGCGGCAGGTGACGCGCCAGGAAGCCTCGGACCTCCTCCGTGACGCGTTGCAGCACCTCCACACGCTCTTGCTGCGGTGCTGGCAGCAGATCCGTCTTGGTGAGTGCCACCAGCACGCGTCGCTGGCCCACGAGCCCCGCCAGCAGCAGACTCTCCACCGTCTGCGGCTGCAGGCCCCGCCGCGCGTCCACGACCAGCAGCACGGCGTCAATGATGGCTACGCCGCCCAGGATGGTCTTGAAGAGCGACGCGTGGCCCGGACAGTCCACGAGCGTCACCTGCAGCGGCGGCGGCGGCGGCGATGCGTGCGTGGCGCCTGCACACGTCAAGCGCAGCGCCGAGAAGCCCAGGTCCAGCGTCATGCCGCGCTGCTGGCTCTGCGGGTGCTTGTCCAGCGCCGCCGTGGACAGCTGCGTGCTCAGCGCGCGTACGAGACTCGTCTTGCCGCTGTCTACGTGGCCCAGCACCCCCACGTTCACGTTGGGCGCCGCGGGCGTCGCCATCTCGGTCTCCATGTGCCAACCCTCCAGTCCATAGGCCTTCCAGGCCGAGAAAGGACGACACGGTCCCTAATGTAACGGTTTCGAGGCGCCCAAAATGGATACGTTTGGGCGTTCGTCGCCCTTCTGTTAGTGACCTTAAACCGACTAATTTTGGGTTCGCGTCGTTTCGCGGCTAAACGGTTGTGCTACATGTTCATGTTCATGGTGTTCATGGGCCACTACGTACTTGGCTGGCGCTGCGAGGACGCGACGTGGAGACATGGCGCGTGTGCGTGGCCAAGACGCAGTGGGCGGCCGTGTGCAGGTGTTCTGGGAGGGCGAGCGCGCGTGGTTTGACGGCGTCGTGGCCGCCTTCGAGCCTGCGCGCGGCTACTTCGTCCAGTACGACGACGGCGAGGAGCAGTGGGAGGTCTGGTAGTTCGTCTGCGTCCGTGCTGAAGCGTGGATACGCGTTGTTGACGGCGTCGTGTGTGGTGGTGGCAGGTGGACGCGGGTGAGGACACCATGAGGTTCCTGGCCGAGGCTGGGCACGAGCAGGAGGACGAGCCGGGGGAGATCACGCCCACGAAGACGTCGTCGTGCCTTGAGGGTGAAGACGAAGAGTACAGCGACGAAGATCTGGACGAAGAGAACCACGAGGAAGACGCTGGTGAGGTTCCGTCGGTTGTGTCGCCCTCGAGTCCTGCGTCCCGGAGCGATGAACTCGATGACGCAACGGCAAAGTCGAACTGCACAGCGGCAGGGAAGCGCGAGCAGCGGCCGACGGCGGCCTACATGCGCAGCTCCGCGTCCTTTTTCCGCGACGAGGAGACGTTGCGGGAACTGCGGCGGGACCTGCGACGTGAGAAGAAGTCGCTGACGAATCAGGTACACACGCTGACGCTGCAGGTTGCCGAGAAGGAGACAGCGTCCGCTGCGCTCAAGCGCGAACTGCAGCAGCTCAAGACGCACGTGACGCTGGCCACCGTGATGCAGCACCGCCCGATGTCTCAGTCTCCATGCGGTGGTCAGGGACTGGACGCACGGAAGTCGGCCAGACCCAAGACGGCGGCACAGTGGAGCGAGTGCGTTCTGGACCACAAGCTACAGAACCAAAGCCTGACGCAGGAGCTCTTGGCGTTGAAGACGTCAGTGCAGGAGAAGCAGGCGGCGGTGAACCGCAAGCGGAAGCAGCGCGAGGAGCTGCGTGCGCGGCTGGCGCGTGTGCCGCGACGTCACCTCTGCTCGCTGGTGGAACTGCAAGTGGAGATTGCACAACTGCTGGAGGAGAAGCGCGCCTTGCAAGCCCGTTCATCGTCGCCTTCCTCGGACCTGGACACCACGACACCTACAGATCCCAAATCCGTACCTTCATCCTCCAAGTCCGAGCTTCAAGCGGAGCTCGCGGGCTTGGAGACGACTGCTGAGCGTTATAAGGAGCAACTCCGGCAGTGGCAGCTCAAGCACGACTGCGAGCAAGCGCGGCTGGCCCCCATGGAAGCGCGGCTGACCAGTCTTCAGCAGCAGCTACGCCAGTACGAGGACTCGCACGTCCTACTACGCAGCGTCTTCTTGCGCTTGAAGCCGAGTACGCACGACGAGCGCGTGCCGCTGGCTGCAGCTTTGGCTGCTTTCGAGACACTCGCACCGCCAAACCAGCCACCGATATCGACCGATGTCATGGCGAACCGGTTGCTAGAGAGCAACCTGCTCCCGACGCTGGACTCCGGCGGCCAGCACCTGGGCTTTTCGCAGTTCGTGGACGCGTTCACGTTCCTGTTCAAGTCGTAAGCACGCGTTAGCCAGCACCACAGCTGAGGCAGATACACACGCATACAAGCATAGATAGAACCTATCCCCCAATGCAAAGCACACACACACACACAACATAAAGCAGGCTGTGTTTCTCGTAGCTGAAAGCCCTTACAAGATTAAAAAGTTAGTCAGCCAGCCGTCACCGTCGCTCCACGTACACCCACCGCGCTTGTCTCGCTCTCCGCCACGCGTGGACCACGCTGTCGTCGACGAGTGCCTAGCTTCCGCTATGCTCACTTGGTCTGCAGCACGCCGGCGGCGATGAGCTTCTCGATCTTGGCCATGATGCCGGCGTTCTGCAGGTGGCGCTGCGCACCCTGAGGGTCCGTCTGGAAGTCGTTCAGCACCTGCTGCATCACCGGGTCGCGCAGGATGGCCTGGATCTCCGGGTCGGCCATGCCGTGCGCCGCGCGCTCCTCGTCCGTGTCCCCGCTCTGGATCTTGTACATGACGTTCTGCAGGCCGTCCTTGCACTCCTGGTTGGTCGGGTCGAGGGCCAGGCCCTTCTCGTAGCTCTCCCGTGCCTTGTGGAACTCCTTCATGAAGCACTGGATGGCGCCCATGCGCGAGTACGCCTTCACATACTTGGGATCCAGCTCGATGGCCTTCTCACAGTCCTTCTTGGCCTCGTTGAACGACGTCAGCTTCGTGTACGCGGCCGCGCGGTTCGCGTAGTACACGGCGCAGGACGGGTCGCGCTTGATGGCTTCCGTGTAGCGCTCCACGGCCTTAGGGAACTCGCCGCCCTTGAAAAACTCGTTGCCCTCGTTCTTGGCCGCCAGCGCCTTCTCCGGGTCAATGTACGCCAGCTCCTTGGCCTTCTTATACTTCACCTGCAGCTGCTTGATCTTGCGCTCCACCTCCTTCGTGCGGTTCTCCATCTGCGCGCCCTCGTACGCGTCGATGGCCGCCATGATGTTCTCCTCCGTCTCGCCCTTCTTCATGTGCGCGTTGCCGATACGCACGTAGGCCTTGGCGATCAGCGCGTAGTCAGCGCGATTGGCTCGGCCCACCTCGATGGCCTTCCTGTTAGGTTGCAGCCACAAGATCAGCACACAGCAGCGTCAGTGCCACGTCCTGTAAACTCCAGTTTCCCCACACAACGCAATAGCAGCAGCGAGAACGTACTTGCAGTCCTCGATGCACACGTCATGCTCGCCCATCTCGAGACGCACGGCGGCGCGGTTGCTGTAGTACGACATGTTGGTGGCGTCCTTCTCAATGGCCTCGTCGTAGCACGCGATGGCCTCCGCGAACTTCTTCTGCTTGTAAAGTGCGTTGCCGCGCTGCTTGGCCTCGTCGGCCGCCTTCTTCGCCTCACGTTCCGCCTTCTCCTCCTCGCTCAGGTCCTCGTCCATAGGCTCCGGCTCCTGCGGGGCCGCCGGCTGCTCCTTGGGCGCAGCCGCGGGTGTGGGCGTGGACGTGGGCGCGGCGGGCATCTCCTCGTCCGGCGGGCCGTCCATGTTGATGTTGAGCCCCATGAGCTCGCCCAGCACCGTCATGACGCGCGGGTCCTTGAGGTGCGTGTTGATCTTGGCTGGGTCGCTCTGGATCTCCTGCAGCACCTTGACGAACTCCGGGTCGCTCAGGAAGGGCGACAGCCGCGGGTTGGTGGCAATCTTGCCGAACATGTCAGGCCCAAACGCGTTCGCGAACGGGTTGAACTGCGCCTCGGCCGCCGCCTGAGCCTTCTTGACCTCCTCCACGCCGCTCAGACACGCCGCGTTGGACGGGTCCACCTTCAGACCTTCCGTGTACGCAGCGGAGGCGTCGTCATAGCGCCGCAGGGCGTGCAGCGCCGCGCCCTTGCGCGAGTACGCCTTGGCCCAGTCCGGCTTGACCTTGACGCAGGACTCCGCGTCCTCCAGCGCGTGCGTGGCGTCGTCCAGCGACAGGTACGCGGCCGAGCGGTTTGAGTAGAACACGTGGTCGTTCGGGTTCAGCTCAATGGCCTTCGTGTAGCACTCCACCGCCTCCTTCGGGTTGCCGCTGCTCAGCGCGGCGTTCCCCTTGGCCTTCCATTCCGCAGCCTGTAGCGCGCGTCAGACCGCCGCGAGCACACCAAAACAAACACCAGAGTCAGCACCTTTGTCCTACGCATCCAACGCGGTGTCTACTACCCGTGTGGGGTCGCTACGAGCGCATTTACAAGGCCAGGAAGCGCACTCACGTCCGCCATGATCTATATCTCCTTCTTCTGCTTTTCCGCACTGATCCATGGGATCGAGGCAGAAATTGGTAGGTTGCACCGGCAACCTGTGAGATCTAATACATTGGCTGCGAGCGCGCGCTGCAGAATAAAACAAAACTACAGGACAAAATTAGGGGGGTGGACGAACCCCTTATTAGGTGTGATAGCGACAAATAATCTTTCTTTTGTAGCACATCGGGATGCACTAAAAAGGTTGTAGTAAACTGTATATAAGATCTTGTATCATGTTTAAAACGGCGTATGTGTTGGATATCGTCTCGGCCGTTCTCGAAGGCTCCGCCGGCCGAGTTCCCAGGAGCGCGATCCTCTGGCGCCGATCCTGGGGCGCAGCACGCGCTTGGCATCTGTACTGCTGTGCGTCTTGCGAAGGGAGTGGTGAGTGCATCGGCTAGTCCCCTTGGTTGTTGACTGCATATCGTCGGGCGGCGTCGAGCTCCCGTGCATGCCCCGAGCCACCGTCCAGCGCCGCCCCCAACCGGTATTAACTTTCGCGGGTACCCGAACATTCCAGATTTTGGGTCTCTATCCACCAATTATCAGCTACGTTTCGCGTTATATCCGCCCTTGCGTCCGGATACCAGGACCTGTATCCGGAAACGTATCCAGCGGAGCCTCTCCTCACATGGCTTCACTCTTCGTCTACTGGCGGGTGAGGCCATTGGCAGGTCTAGCAGCTCAGCAGGACGCGGCGTAGTCGGGCTTGTGCGCGCTGCTGGGCGCCCGTGGCGCGTCCGCCGCCTCCGCCTCCGTCTTCACGCCGCTACTGGTCGTCTCTACGGGCGACGCGCGCGTCTGGCTGATGCCAATCTGCGTCAGCGGCTGCAGCAGCGTGGACGGCGTGAGCACGCGCTGCCGGCCGCGCGGAGGCTCCATCTCGGCCGCTCTGCTGCTCCCACATGCGCCAACACGCCATAAGCCAGCGCTAAACGCACGCAGCTAGCCACACACGCCATTCGGAGGCCGTACCTGGCGCCGTGCGAGCGCTTGAGCTCCTTGGAGACGCTGGCAGACAGCGGGTCGCTCGGGTCGCGTGCGTGCAACCGCCGCGTCTTGCGCTGCTGGCTCGGGCTGCCGTCCACCAGCACTAGCCGCAATCAAACACACCCCAATCTAGTCACACACACACCGTCCTGTTCAATGAGCAATTAGCACGCAACAACGTACAGCTCGGCGTCGAAGGCAGCGCGCTCGTGGAGTAGCCTCGAGGCCGGCGCAGCTCACGCTCCGGCATCTCCTGTAGCGCCAAACCTGGTCGTCGAGGGTGGAGCTGCCCCACGGGCGACGCGCCGTGGCCCACCGACGGCTCTATCTGCGCCGCTGAGGAGCCATGTGGCTCCTCCACCGACACAGGCACTACGTGGGCACCGAGATGGCCCGGCGGCGGGCACTTGTACTCGAGTTCCCACCAGGGCACGACCTCGCTGCAGCTACTGCTGGACGTGGACGCCGGCGTGGACTGCCCAGCGCCGCAGCTCCCGTCCCAGGCGCTCGTCGGCTCGGCGTCGATCGTGAGCGAGAGCCGGGAGTTCTTCGACGCGAAACTCCTCCGCGCTCGACGGTCGCTGCGACTGGCGCGAAGCAGCGAGCGCGGCGTGCGGCCAGCAGTCGACGACGTGGTCGGCGTCGTCGCTGCTCGAGCGTTTGCCTCGCTGCCGTCTGGCGCGTCCATGCTGCTTGGTGCGACAGCTCGAGCGTCAACGCTTCACCAAGATGGTGGCCACGCGCGTGGGCTGGAGATCCTCGAGGAAGCGGCGGCTGTGGCGGCCGACGCAGCCGACGGCCGGCCGTTTCTCGCCTAGGCTCCACGTCTCCATACCGGCTAAACTTATCGTGCCGCTCGTCTTGACGCTGCTGCGCGTGGCCAGCATCGTCGCTAGCGTCAAGCGCCTCGGCCTGGAGACGTTGCCATGTTCCTGCGGAAGCTGCTAGACCCGGAGGAAGAACGTCGGCGACGGCTGCGTCGCGCTCGCATCGTCCGGCGCAACCGCATCCAGCGAGACGTCGCGCTCGGGCTGCCCGTGCGCCACCGCCGCGTGCCTCGCGCCAGCGACTTCGCGCTCGCTCTCGAGGCTCCAGAGGCCCAGCAGGACTGGCACGAGCCTCGCGTGTCACCCTTCCGCCCCAGTTTCGGTGGCGACGCCGACCGAGCGCCGGACCGCTTCACAGCCGTCCCCAATGTCCAGAACTTGATCCAGCAGTCCACCGCGGCCGTATCGCACGTCCCAGCGGCCCCATTGACCGTCCAGGCAGGTCCACCGACGTCCTCGACGACGCCAGCAGTTTCTGCACCGTCCAACGCAGCCAGCAACCGACTCGTGGCGCCGCATGTGCGTGCGCGGTGGCGTGACGTCTTCGAGCGCGTCGTCTTCCAGCGACACGAGGAGGTTCTGGCCAAGGACCCCAGGCGCAAATGGCGGCAGGAGCGCTTCGGCCTGCTGCTCTTTGCTCGCCGTGAGTTCGAGCGGGCCAGTCGCCACCTGCGTGTGGCTGTCGAACTCGGTGCCAACTCGGGTCTCTGCTGGCGCCGACTGGCGCAGAGCTGCTTCCACGTGTGGGAGGCCACGGGCCACTGGGACGCGCTGTGGGACGCGCGCGCCGCGTACGAACAAGCGCTCAGCCACGTGGACGTGGCGTGTAGTCCACTGGCCCTGGCCGCCTACGCGCGCGTGCTGGAGCTGCTGGGCCGCTACACGGACGCACTCACCGTCTGCGCCTTGATCCTGCACAACTTCCCGCATTTCTCGCTCCGTGACGAGGTCAAGCTGCGCTTCGTGCTACTGCAGCGCTACCAGCTCTTCTCGGCTCCTACGGCGGGGCCGACAGCCCTCGAGGCCGCGCTGAGCACCGAGACGCTGCTCATCAAGTGCGTCGGCTACACGCAGGAGCTGCTACTGGCCAAGACCGTCACTGAGGTGCGTGCGACTCCGCGACTCTCTTCTCTCTCTACTTCTACTTCTACGGCCTTGTAGCTCAAGCGGAGTCTGGCTGGATGCACAGGGACCTCGCTACCTCGACGTGCTCTACCTGCACGCGCGGCTGAACGAGCTGCTGGTGGCCGCCAGCATCGCCACGCCAGCGCGGACGGCCGTGGCGCCGGAGGTCAAGCTCGCGCAGAGCAGCACGGACGTCCTGTTCCAAAAGCTCTTCGCGCTCGCGGCCAAGGACGAGCGCGTGGCGCCACCCGCTGGCGTGGGCTGGAAGGTCTGGAAGACGCGCAGCGAGACGTACACCGCCTTGGCCGAGCTCTTCCGCGCGCAGGGCGAGTCGGTGCTGGCTGCGGACGCGCTCTCTCGCTCTCTCGAGCTCCTCGAGTCGCCATCCGAGGCCAACGACGAGCCTGGCGAGCCGTGGAGAGAGCTCTCGGACGACCAGCGTCGCCGACGCATCGCCGTGTACCTCGTCCTGGGACGCAACTACTACCAGAGCAACCAGATGGAGCAGGCTATCCGCGCCATGGAAGCCGTCGTCGAGCTCGACCCGCTGCACGCCGAGGCGCGTGCCAGTCTCCTCGAGTGGTTCCCCGCCAAGTGGCAGTACGTCCCGCGCCTCTGCTCGCCTCTAGAGGCGCTGTCGAGGCCGCACTGACGGCCGTTGCGTGGCTCTGGGGCTGCAGGTTTCGCCTGGAGCTCGAGGACGCGAGCCAAGTGCAGGTCGCGCGCGTGCTCCGTGGCATTTGGGGCCGTGCGCGCGCAGCCCAGCGACGCGTCCACGTGGAGCGCCAGGCCGAGCGGAAGTATCTCGAGAACCCGTTCCACCTCGGTCCTCGACGGCTCGTACTCCGGTGGCTGCGGGACAAGTACGCGGCGCTGTTCGCGGCGCAGGACTGGGCTGCGCGGCGGATGCAGCACGTGGCGAGGCGGTTTCTCTACTACGCGCGCATCCGCTGGGCGCTCGAGAGTCAGCGAGACCAGTTCCTGCGCGACCTGGTGCGTTCCGGGCGCTCCAGCGACCGCTAGCCGTCTCACTGGCGCAGGCGGCGCGCTCGTGGGTGTCCTCCCCGTCGTCTGACGCTCCGTGTGCTCGCTGCTGGACAGACGAGCAAGCAGCAGACGCGAAAGTACCGCTACAACCGCCACGTGCGCAGCCAACTGGCGCACTTGCTGCCCGACAAGTTCGAACGGCGCTTCCTCCGCGAAGACGCCAGCGCGCTCCGCATCCAGGTAGGTGCGTGCGCGCTCAGGCATCTTCTCGTCACCGTCAGGCGCCCGAAAGCGTCCTCCAGCGTCCCCCAGCGTCCCCCAGCGTCCCCTGACGGCTCCTCCGTCTCTCTTGTGCCACCGCATCCGGCTGCTCCAGCGCTGCTTTCGTGGCGAACGTGTCCGTCGCTCCTTCCGCCGACTGCGAGACGCGCGACGAGAGCGACTGCGACTGCGCTACGGCGCCGCAGAGCGCATCCAGCGGCTCTTCCGACGATACCGCAGCGCGCAGAGCGACCGTCGCCTGGCCGCAGACGAGCTACTCTTCCGAGCGCAGCACCACGTGGCGCGAGCCAAGGCGCGACTCGCACGGTTGCTCCAAGCGCTCTACCGTCGCTGGAAGACGTCGAAAGGTAGGAAGCTCTCGGCCGTCCTTGTCGCGTGTGAGGCGGACCTCGTCGCCCAGCGACGAGCACTGCAGCAGGAGGCCAGTGCGCTCCAGATCCAGCGCCTCTGGCGGCGATACACGGCCGTGAGAGCCATGGGAGGCCGATTGAGCAGCCACGCCCAGCTGCTGTTTGTCGAGCGCTTCCAGGCCGCACAGAGACGCCAGACCTTCCTGGACGTGAACCTGGACCACGCCGCACGGGGGATCCAGGCCGCGTGGCGAGGCAAGCTGCTGCGCAAGTTCCTGGGCCTCGTGCGCAGCAGGACGCTGGCGCCGCCGTGCCCGAGTCCCGTCGCCGCCTTGATCGCTCGCTGCGAAGCCAAGCGCGAGGCCGGCGTCGAGACGCTGGCCCAGCTGCACGCAATCGAGACGCTGGCCGACAAGTGCGCGCTGTTCGACCACGCCGTGGTGGTGCTGCGAGGTCCTCGAGCGTCCGCACGGCCCGACCCGCCTGCGAGCCACGACAGCTTCTCGCTGCAGCACGTCGCCTCGGCCATGCAGTACAGTCAGCATCTGCGCTGCCTCGTGTGCGCGAGCGGCGACTTCACGGGCCAGCGCCTCCTCACGCTCTTCCACGCGCTTCGGACGAGTCGAACGCTGCGAGTCTTGGCTCTAGGGGCCATCGAGACCCTCCCGGACCGCTCCACGCAGCAGCATACAGCGCACCGCTCCGTTGACCGGCCTCCCGCGTCTCCAGAGGCTTCCGAGGGTCCTTGGGGCGACGACAGAAGCACCGACAGCTCTCCAGCCACACCAGGAGCCGCTCTCAAGCCTCTGCTGCCGTCACCGTCACCGCCGCCGTCGCCACCGCCGCATCAGCAGCGCGAGCCGAGTGCCATGCAGCTGCTGTCCAAGGCGCTGCGCACGACCAACTTTTTGCTCGAAGAGCTCTACCTGGAGCGGAATTCGCTACTGGAGCGGCCGCGTGAAGGCGCCTTGGTGGCCGAGTTCGTGGCCGACTACTTCTTCGCGAGGTACGGGCGCCTCCACACGTTGGTCGTGGCCCACATGCGCTTCTCGGACGCCAACGCGGCGCTTCTGGGCGCGGCGCTGGCCATCAACACGGTGCTACAGCGCTTGGACCTGCATGGGAACCTCCTGTGCGACCGCGCGGCCGTCGCGCTCGCTGACGACGGCCTCGCACACAACTCGTCTCTGCTGTACCTGAACGTGGCCGAGAACGCCATCAGCAGCGCCGGAGGCAAGGCGCTCTTCCGCTGCCTTGCCACGCGCAACTCGACGCTGCGCACGCTCGTGCTGAGCAACAACCAGCTGCTGAGCGACGTGATCCCGTCGTTCGCAGCGGCCTGGCAGGCGAACGCCACGCTGGAGACCGTGGACGTGGCCGGCAACCTCCTCCACGCGCAGTGTGTGCGGCAGATCCACGCCGCGGTCGTGGAGCGACACGAGGTCGAGGCGCTCCCTTCCAACGCCCAACTGCGGCTTCTACTGGCCCGGAAGCGCTTCGGCGGCCGCCAACTCTGCGTGTCCTGGCTCTCGAGAGGCCTCGGGGCCTGCGCCTCGCCGCCCACGTCGCCTGGCAAGTCGAGCGGACGCAAGAAGCCTCTCGCGAGGAAGAGCGGACCGCTGTCGCCCAAGAAATGGCTCAGCGCCAACACTTTCGCGCTCGAGTCGCCTCTCAACCACCCGGTCGCCGCCAGTTGGCAGTACGGAGAGCGGTCTCCAGTGCTGCGTGCTCGCAAGCAGCCGCTCCAGGCGTCGCGATCTCCAGTGTGTCTCGCAGCGCCCTCGAAACTGCCCACACTAGCGACGTCACCAGCCAAGAAGCGCGTGGCTTGATGACGTCGCGGGCTCCCAGCGCAACAAGGACGAGTGTGCAGTGGCTCTGGCCACAAGGCGCAGTAGATTGAGAGCTTTGGGTCGGTGTGCGTGTGGCTTTAGAGCCAAGGGCGAGGTCTGCAGTCTCCTAGTAGGTGGACGCCGACGCGATGGTGCCAACGCGCATGACGAAGGTGCCCATGAGGATAAAGCCGCTCTGGAAGACGATGGCGGCGCCCGGCCACGCCGATTCCCCGTACGGGTTCGCCACGTACGTGTGCGTGAAGACGAGCACGGCGCCCGCCAGCGCTGCCAGCGCCAGCGCCATGCAGAACACCACAAAGCACCTGCACAGAGGCAAAAGGCACGCGTCAGCGTCGCCATGCGACCACTTTTGAACTCGACACGGCGGCTGTAGCCACGCACCGAGCGCGCGAGGCCACGTCCTCGCCGTACGTGAAGCGCGCCTCGTCCGTGAGCATGCCCCAGTCCACGGTGTTGACGCTAGCGCAGCACACAGTGAGCCGGACGGGGACGGTAGCACACAGCAGCCACCGTAGCGACGACGGACGTACAGGAAGAAGGCGAGCGTGGACACGATGCCCGGCGCGTATTGGACAAAGCCGAAGGGGATCTGCGAGTCGTGGAAGGCCGCGAAGGCCGCGCCGTCCGCCAGCACCCACCAGCCCGCGCCCACGAGCAGCCCTGCCGCGTAGCTCGCCGCTTTGCCCGGGTCCACGCCCATGGGATCTCAATTGGCGTGATCGCAACTTTCAACTCCATTCTAAGCAGAACTTCCTCGAACCTCGAACCTCGAACCTCGAACCTCGAACCTCGAACCTCGAACCTCGAACGAGAGGCCTATATTCCCGCATCAGCCTCAAGGACTGCTACTGCCTTTAGCCCTCACCTCTTCATGGGCGATAACACGCTCGTGCTGGCGCTGCGTGCAAGCGCTCTCAGAGCCGCTTGAAGCCGTGGGCCTGGCGCTTGGCCGCACCGCCGTCCGCGGCCTGTCCGGCGCCACCACTGGCGCTCCCGCTGCCCCAGTACTTGCGCTTGACGCGGTCCACCGTGCGCGTCGAGTAGAGCTCGAAAAAGCTCGAGGCCGAGTCGGCGATGCACGTGTAGCCCGCGGTGCTGCTGCTGCCTTTGCTGCTGCTGCCGCTTCGCGTGTAGATGAAGACGCGGAAGCAGAAGGGGAAGGTCTGCGCGGGCGTGGAGCGCGTGGCCTTGCGCTTCTTCTTGAGCATGGGCTGCACCTTCCACACGTCCGGCAGGAAGAACCACGTGCTGCGCATGACTCGCTGCTTGTCCGTGGCCGCTGAGGCGCCCTGGGTCTTCTCTCCTGTTCCAGCATCCACGTCCGTGTGGTCCGTGAGCGTGAGCGCGTCTGTGGGCGGCAACAACACGCGACGTTCCTCCATTTCGACGGCTTGGAAGCAACTGTACCGGAACTCCTCGAACGTGGCAGCGTTCGTGAACCTCGGAGGCGCTCGCAGCTCCTCCAGCAAGTTGGTGTTATCCTGCTGGGGCACACGCTCGAAGCGGCCCAGCACAAAGAGCTCCTGCGCGCTGCCACCGCTGCTGGAGGCCCCCACGCCGTGCTCGTACTTCATCTGGCGGCTCATGTTCAGCCCCACAAGCGTCTCGGGCGTCACGCTGGCCGCTGTAGTCGTCGTCGAGCGAGAAAGCGCCACGTCGGAGGCGTCCATGAAGGCGTGGCAGTACACGGGCCCGCGACAGACGCCGACGCTCGAGTGCTTGCGGTTGTTCATCTTCATGGAGTAGAAGTCGCGGTGCTCCGGACACGACGGGAAGCACTGCAGGTTCTTGCGGCCGTTCTTCCAGTAGCAGGTGTTGAGCGCCGTGAGCAGCCGAATCTGCGCCGACTGGCTCGACAGTGAGTTTGGCGGAGTGCCGCCTGCCGAGGAAGCCTTGATGGCCGCCATTGAGACGCTCGAACCCGCACAAGACGGTCGGATCGCGGTCGAAGAGCGCAAATTCACCGTCGACGACCGCAGCGTCGATGACCGCAACGTGCGCTTGGAAGGAGGTCGCTCTGACTTGAACTCGCGTTTGCACTGCACAGAACTCGAGGCCCTTCCGCTGTTACGGGACTGCGTTTGGTTGCCAGTTGCTTCCGAAGTGCCCATGGACTTCGCCGGTGACGTCGCGACGTACTGCTCATGCGGGTCTGTCGACCATCGCGCGCCACGGCTGGACTGTTCGTGGATCTGAAGCAGCCGGAAGGTCGACGGTGCGGGCGCAGGGACGGACGGATGGAGCGGAGAGTACTGGCAGTCACCCGCTTGGCTGCGGAGATTGGCGGCCGGCCCAGCAGCATTGGCGCCAGGGTCTTCGAAACAGAGGTACCCGTGTGGGAGCGTGATGGCACGGGAAGGTGACACGTTGTACACGTGCGACGTGTGATCCTGCTGCGATTGGTAGTAGTACTGGTCGTACCGCTGGTCGTTGACATCAAGAGACGGCTGTGCAGCTGCTGACGACCAGTAGTTCATGTCCTCGAAGAGCAGCTCCGGGGCCTCCGACGGGTACGTGAGGAAAGGTACGAATGTCTCCATGTGCACAGGCGACGGCAGGTCGGACGGACACGAGGACACGTCACTGGGCTGTTTGTCGTCAAAGTCCGCACTCCCGTACGCGACACCCGCAGAACTGAAGCCACCGCTTCCTTCAAGCATACTGCCAAAGCTGGGAGCTGTTGTCATGGACGTAAGGGACGTCGACGCTGGCAGCATGAAGCCGCTGGTGGGTGCTGCAACGCTCTCCATCCCGCCCACGCCATGACTAAAGATCCAACTGGACCCGGGGTGCGCCGTCGTCGAGACTGGGAGCTCGTGTGGGCCACCGTCGGACTCGAACGCGGTCATCATCGTCTCGTCAAAGTGGCTGCCAGCGTCTGGGCCAGTTGCTGGGGCCATCCCACCGCCATGGCTGCTGTAGGCGCACTCGAAGTACGTCTCGTCGAACGACCCCGAAGGCAGCATGCGCCAGTCCGAGCTCGCGGGCACACCACTTGCTGTCATGTCCCCCGCAGCGTCCGCGGCGACGGCAGGAGCAGCAAAGGCGTCATCGGACGCGTAACCATTGTGCAAATCCGAAGCTGTGAGCGTGAGATCCTTTTCGAGATGCTGCGTGGACAAGAAGTGGCTCGATGAGTAGCCATGGGAATGACCAGCAGACACACTATCACCTCGAGAACGGCCGCGATCTTCTTCAGTCACGTGAAGTGCGCCCAGTGCAGCATCGACGGCTGTTTCAGGCTCCTCGGTCTGCCATTTCCGCGCAAGGTGAGTCTTCGACCGCAACCCAACCTTCGCACTGTCGTCTCCTGCGGCACTGGGCGGAGCGCGAGGACCGACAGCGTGCTTGCCCAGCAGCTTGTCGACTGTAATGGGGGCTTTGAGCGACATCGATCGGGCAGCTTCTAGCAAAGACGCGAATGGGGGAGAAGACCCAGCGGCGGAGTGGAAAGAGTGGCGTTATGGCGGACACTGAGCGAAGGAGTGGGTGAGTGTCGCCACCGAAGTTCATGAGTGGAGAGCAGAGCTGCCGACCGGCCTCTCTGCCCCACTCTATCTTGCCTTGTGGGGATGCAAGCTCACTTTCTTCTTTGGATTTTCGTTTGCGCGGGAGACAGCTCAGCTGGGACCAGGAGACAGGGAGTGCCAGGTGCAAGAAGGCGGGGCGACGTGCTGCGCTCTTGCTGACGTGCGAAAGGCCTCGCACATTTGGATCTGGTTTGAGCCGGCGGCGAAGACCCCATACTGCAGGAGAACTTCGAAAAAGCGCCGGCCCCACCTGGTTCGGCCTGTGGGAAAGTGGTAAAATCTCCGCGAGGTCATCCCCTCCCGCCTTTCGAGTCACACAGCGGTTCGTGACAGTGATGGAAGGTGCGCATGCAGTGACGACGCGCAGTTGTTCCGAAAGCGTGTAGCTCAGGCTCGTCACCATGTTTGCGGGGGCTGGAGCATCCGCCATCGTGATCTGGCTACCAGTGAGTAAGCGCCGCGTGTCGAGTTGCAGCGTTGGACTGCAGGCGTGATGGAGCCTCCATCATGGATCTGTCATTTGCGCTCTAGCTACGGGTTGGATTGGACGGTGCAGTCGACAACAAGACGATCAAGCGGAAGTGACGATCACCCTGCATCTGATGCGCTTCGTAAGGCATGCGCTTGGGCTTGGGCAGCCCCTCGTCCCAGAGAGGCATGCGCGACGTGCGTATTATCAGCGAGGTCGCTGTGCTAGCCGCCGCGTCCCCATCGAGAAAGGGCCGAGCGAACGACTGGCGACTATGTTGCGCTCCCGGCGCGAATGAAAGCAAAAGCTCCCAAGATGACGACCCCGCGCCAGCCATGAATCAAGGGACACCTCGTTCGCTTGCAGCTGCGGGTCGATGCGCCTTGGGCTATGGAGTGCAAGGCTATTGCTGCGTTCAGATGTACGGGACGCGACGTGAACCCAGTCCCGACCGAGAAAGCGCTGACTCCGACGCTGACTCGGTCTGCTTGTTCCATGATTGTTTGGCAGCATGAGACCGAATGCGCGAGTCTTCGCTCCAGACCAAGCCTACACATTGGAATGCTGTATGCTCTCGACACCGGCACAGGGGGCTTGCGGCTGCAGTTGTGTCCTCGTCCAACAAGCTCTTCAGCACCTTTCTGGTGCAGGCGTCGGCGAGCTGAAAGCTTGCGTAGAGCTTAGTGGGCAAAATGGTGCCACCAAAATTCGTCCTGGACAAGAAAATTGCGAGCAAGTGCACATTCGACGCGTTCACTGGATCAAGCAGTACGCGGACATACTCGGCGCGCACGAATTCGGTGCAGTGAACAGCAAGGCCACGGCATCAAAGCTCGCTTCATGGGATTCCCACGAGCGGGTGAGCTCATTCCGGCCACCATTGCACCAGAATGGAAAAAAGCGATTGTCCCTCGACGCGACCTCGGCCCAAAGAGGCACGCCCCTCGTCCCGTCTTGAGCGACAGGAATCTGACGCATCCTTTGCTTGCAGCTGTTTCCGTGGTGAGACTGGTCGTCATGCCCTGCTGCCACGAGTTTCCATTACGTGTGAATTATCGCGAAACTGCGAGGCGCGAGGATATGAAGACCAACTGTAGCGCGAGACCAATGGCTAATGGCTGCGTTTTTAGCTCCAGTTGTTCATGTTGCAGTCGGGGCTTCAAGGGACCTTCCTCTGCGCTTGAAGCTTCAGATCCTCTCTGGTTGGCTCGCGCGGCGTTTTACTTCGAGACATGCTGCACCAAGTTCAACAGGAACACGTTGACTGAACTCGGTCCCATCGAGTGTGCTGTCGCCTTCCGATTTTCGGTGTCGAGAACCGCTGAAGAAAACAAAGGTGGGCTCCAGCGGAATCCAGTCCTTCTTGCCGCGCTGCGCTGCCAATACCGAATGGGATTCAATCCACATGACGAAGTTCCAGCGGGATACGTAAATGATGATGTCGCTGTTTCAGCGGTGCTGGTGCTGTCGTCGAATGGCGAAAGCACTCTGCCACCACGTTAATTAGTCTGGTTTTTAAGTACTACAGACTGCTATCAGGCAACGGTCGCGTTTGGGTGGCTCCATCCAGTAGCAGGCTACAATACTCGCTGGTTCACCAGGGCAACATTTCACATTCCGACGTTCGAAAGCATTCCCGGGGCAGTCTCGTAGTCGCCGAGTCGGCGTCAGGAACTGCCCGCTCCTTGGGGGCCGAACCCGCTGTAGCGCCAATCTGCACTGAGCATATCTCAGGCATGTGTGCCAATAGTCAGTTGTTGCCATCCACGATTCTTCTGCTGGCGAATTCTCAGCTTTGGAGCACTGGCAAAGGACCATCGACACGCCCATTGTCAGCTGGTCCCTATCCATGTACGCTACTTGAATACGAAGCTTCATGCTGGATGAGAAGCAAAGACCCTGGACTTGGCTTTGCCGACTGAACGCCAGACCCTGGCACTGAATGTCAATTTTGATTTTTTGCATCTAGAGCTATTCTCCCTGCCAAAAAAAAACAAAATCAGCCTCTCATACAGCCTCTCATCATCTCATCACGCATGCAGCCTCTCATGCAGCCTCTCATGCTTGAGATCGCTCAGAACTGAG